>JAPYZM010002922.1:0-14324 GCA_030522845.1 Psyttalia concolor
TGGCAGATCGAGGAGTGGTTAACATGTCCCACTCTAGTCGGGTCGGCATTCTGACGTCCCAGGCTCTGAGGAGTCCCGGCTGATTCGCAGGTAACTCTGAGACCCTCCAGGGTGGGAATACCCTGGAGGAGAAAGGACAGAGCGAGCTGGAAAAGCCCCTCTGGATGAGAACGAATCTTTGTTCGTAGACCTGCTGTGAAAGCATCGGAAGACGGCTTGAAAAGGCCGACGATTTTGTAGTGCTACTCCCGGTGGACCTCGCCCACTCTACCATACCCCGCTGAGTTCGCTGGGCAACTGATTGTCCAGCCACACGAAGTTCCCTGAGTTGACGAGATTTCCTCAGGGGCCGGTTTTGTTGAACCTGCCGTAAAGGTTCGGCTGGCGCCCAACATTTTGTGTGTTAGAGGCAGTGCGCATGTGAAAACACTAGTTTTGATATTTTCCTGGCTGAAAGACGCCGGGAGAAATATTCATTACAACTGTCCAGGGAGTCATCCGAGGGGGCCGAGTGAATGTTTGTATGAGTGTGCCTGTGTGCGAGCTGTCGCCGTTGTAAATCGTCGGATTTCCAAGATTCGCCCCCACGGTCAGCAACGAGTTTCAAGTTGATGGCTAGATTCCACGAGTGAGCTGTAACAGAAAACAACGGTCGAAAAATTCAAGATGAGCGGTCTTGTTAAGTAACCCTTGAACTGCGCTGATCCTAGAGCGGCACTGCTGGCTGAGCATGGCGACATCTTGGTCCATGCGAGGCCTAAACTCCGTCCGGCCAAGGCCCACCGTCATCATCCGGAACCTTGTCGGTCTTTTCGGGTCGTAAATCCTCCCGAGTTAACGTAGTTCGGGACTGATGAGCCGGTGAGCTGACCTGGTTCTACTCTGATGCAGATGAGACTGGCAGAAGTACGAGCTTGGCGATAGGTCGCATAAGCGTCGTTTGAGCTGTCTTGATGGTGACTACTCTGGTGAGTCCATTCTTCCCTGGGTGTAGAGGGATCACACGAGTGAGGGTCCACTTGGTTGGTGGGAACCTCTGGTCAGAAAGCAGAACCAGTGAGCCGATCTCCATCTGATTAGTCGGGTGGTGCCACTTGGATATGGACTGAAGACGTTGAAGTTATCCAGTGGATCACCGCTTCCAGAACCCTTGGAGTTTTTGCTGAATGAGCTGGCATCTAGTGAGCCGCGAGACGTTGAGTTGATCAAGAGAAGGTTCCGGAAGAGTCGTGGGTGCCTGACCGATAAGGAAGTGTCCTGGAGTCAAAGCTGAGCGATCATCAGGGTCATCAATGAGCGGTTCCAGTGGCCGAGAGTTGAGCACAGCTTCTACCTGTACGAGTAAAGTGGTGAGTCCCGCGAAAGTGAGCAGCGCTTCGCCGATAGTGCGAGTGAGATGCAATTTCATCGACTTTACGCAGCTTCCCATTTCCCTCCGAAATGTGGTGCACCTAGAAGGTTGAAGGACCACTGGGTTCCATTGTTGAACAGGAGCTGAGCAAGCTGACGTGATTCTGACGATCCCTGCTGGAAAAGCTTCCTGAGTTCCTTGCCAGCGGCAAGGAAGTCGGTTCCGCAATCACTGAGCAAGGACTTGCATATCCCACGACGATTCGTGAAGCGACGATATGCTGCGATGAATCCTTTCGAGGAATAGTCTGACACGACCTCGAGGTGAACTGCAGAAGCGGTCATGCAGACGAAGATGGCCATCCAGCCCTTGTAGGGTTTGTGGCCACTCCCTTTCCATAACCTGAGAGAAACTGGGCCGGCATAGTCGACACCAGTGTTGAGGAAAGCACGGGAAGGGGTGAGTCTGGCTGGTGGCAGCTGGCCCATTAGCTGTTGAGCGCGTCCCCGCGTTGACGAGTACAGGCACCGCACTTCAGTATGAAGGAGCGTACTGGTGAGCGTCCGCCAAGAATCCAGTAGCTGTTCCTGAGCTGCCTGAGTGTGAGCTGTGTGCCTCCGTGAAGGGTTTGGAGGTGAGCTTGCCTGATGAGTAGTCTCTGGGTTGAGCTGAACAAATCGGAGTCTCCCTCCGATCCTGAGTACCTCTTGAGGTGTGAGCTTGGTGAGAGGGTGAGAATTGGTAAACTTCTCACCCCATGACATCTTCTTGAGTTCGTTCCTGAAGTGAGCTGCCTGCGTGAGTTTGATCCAGAAGATCCGAGTCTCTTCAATTTGACGTAGTTGATGAGTTTGACAAGGAGAAGAGCTGCAGTGAATTCGGGACGTGGGATAGTCAGCCGTTTGAGCGGAGCCACTTTGGTCTTGAAGCAGACCATTGTGATGCGGGAATATTGACTGCCGTTAAAAGTCTTGAAGTAAACCACGGCTGCCATCACCACCTGAGAAGCATCGGAGAAGCCGTGTATCTCTACGATGGAATTCATGAGCAGTCCGAACCACCTTGGAATGGTGACCTCGACAACTCTGAGATTTCAGACCTGAACTGCCGCCAATGTTGAGCAGTTGTCGGGGAAACTTGATCGTCCCATCCGAGTTTCTCAATCCAGAGCGATCGGAGCTAGATCTTGGCTCCTACTACCACTGGGGTTAAAAATCCGAGTGGATCGAAGAGTTGAGCTGTCTCAAAAAGAATGATTCTCTTCGGGATTAAGCTGGTTTCTGGCTGAGCTCTCGAGAACGTAAATTGATCCATGCCTGGATGCCATGAAACCCCCAAGATCTTGGTGAGCGAGTCTTTGATGATACGAGTCCCTGTGGAAGTGCTGTCTGGAGACAATCAGCGGAGCAGAGCTGAGCTATTTAAGTGCCATTTCGCCAGTGGGAAGCACCGTGTTTGGTAGAGTTGAGTCATTTGATGAGCAGTCTTGAGCAAGTCTTCGTCAGGATCAGCACCTCCACAGATATCGTCCACGTACCTTCGTTTCGTGAGCGGGTCAATAGCTAGAGGATGACGGGATCCTTCATCCTCGACGAGTTGAATAAGTATACGTATCGAAAGAAAAGGAGCTGACCTAGTACCGTACGTGACGGTAGTGAGCTGATACATGACGATATCGCCCTGTGACTTAGTCCATAGTATTCGCTGGAGTGGCCAGCCGTTCGGTTGTACCCTAATTTGACGGACCATCTTAGTGATCTCCGTTATGAAAATGAGCTTAAATTTGCGTGAGTAGAGGAGTACATCCGAGATGTCCTTTTGCAGCTTGGCATAAGTATGAGTAATGTCGTTGAGCGATTTTCCTGAGCTGGTCTTGTGTGAGCCGTTAACCACGACCCTGAGCTTCGTAGTTTCGCTGCTTGCCCTGAAAGCCCGGTGATGAGCAAAGAAGTACGAGTGCGCGGCGTGAGCTGGGGTCCAGTGCCGAGCGTTTGAGACCCTCAACTCTTCTGAAACCGAGATTTCATGTGCCAAGGTCATCCCGGCCGTCGAACACCTTCCTGTGAGCTGTACCTGAGCAGTCGTGTTAAGTTGAGCTGAAGCTGGACGCATGTGGTCCAGGTCCTGGTGTTCTTCGAGAAAAACTGAGTAGAACTGGCTGTAGGTTTCTTCACGGGATAGTTTGCTGAGCAGACGATGAAGGCAAGCTAGCGCAGATGACCTGGAGTCACCGAGCTGTTCCACTGGTGCCTTGAGCGGTATCCTGACTATGTAGCGGCCTGAGCGGTGACGAGAGTGAGTACGTCTGAAGTGCTGTTCGCACTGAGCCTCTTCATCCGTGAGCTGTACTTCTGGAGCTCCAGGAATCTCTTCCTGAATCCAAAACCGAGTGAGCAAGTCGTTAAGGTCATCGTTGGAGACCGCTACATGCGCCGTTAGAATCTGAGCAGGACTTGGACTTTCTATAGGTCCTAAGACGATGCAACCCAAGTGCGTGAGCTGAGTAGACGGTGCGTAAGAACTGATGGAGCGCACTTCGGGTTGAATGAGCTGGCCATAGACGTCAGCACGAAGCAAGATGTCGATGGGTGCTGGCGTGAGAGAACTGGGATCAGCGAGCTGAAGACCTTGAAGATGATCCCACGTGAGCTGTTCTGAAGAGAAGGTCGGTAATGAGGTTGTGAGCCGTCCAAGAGCGTAGGCAAGTACTCTGAGCTGGAATTCAGAGGAAGTGGACTGTAGTGTGAGCTGCACCTTACCTAACGCTTGCTCAGATGGCGTTTCCCCGATCCCTGAGATTCGGAGGGAGGTCTTGAGTGACGACAACCGGAGTTGAAGCACGAGCTGCTCGGAGATGATGGAGATTTCCGACCCTTGGTCGATGAGTAATCGAACCTGATATACTGGGCGATTTGGCTGGACGAGCTGAGCAAGAGCGGTGGCCAAAAGGAAACCAGGGCAGAAATCTTGAGCAAAACTTTTTCGATGAGCTAAGCATGAGACGGTATTCTGAGCTAGACAACCTCATTGATTAGATTTGACTGCCTCGGCTGACGTAGAGGGCCGTGGGTCCTGAGCAGGCCGTTGCTGCTGGTGTTGCTGCTGCTGAGCTGGCCGATGAGCAGGTTACGCCCCTGAGGTTGCTGGATGAAGCAGCGAGTGGTGGTGGTTCCCACAGAGCTGTTAGTTCAGGCAAGGACGACAGTCTCGCACCGAGTGTCGACCGAGGCAGTTAAAACAGAGACGGTGTTTCTCCACCACTGCCCTGCGACCTTCCAGGCTCAGCCGCTTGAATGCGTCGACCTTGCCGCTTACTGTAATGAGTTTCTCATGAGTAACCTCGAACTTCGACCAGTAGTTGTCCAGAATCTCCAGCATGGACTGGAGACTGGAAAGCCCGAGCAGCTTCCCCCCTTCGCCTGTGATCTCTACGTATGTGCGCTCAATTATTGCTCTGTTAATATTACTTTCTTAGTATGTAATGAGTTCCTATTATTACTAGTCTACCTGGCTCTTGTTGATTCTCGGTTATTCTATTTTTATTTTTATTTTTATTGTTCAGCTTATTTTGTTTTTTCTTTTTCATTTTTTGCTATTGAACACATCAATGTAATGTGGCCCAGGCCATAGAGTATTTTTTTTTGTACAACATAATGTACAGTAAATATATATTTATCAATCAATCAATCAATAAACGCAGCACGCGATACGTTGAGGTTAATCGGGACCTAAATTGACGCCATTATTTTAAGGAAAGAAAAACCGAACTCGAGCCGATCTGCGATAAGAGAGTTGAGCCGAACCGAAAAAAAACCAGGAAAGTCTAAGTGTTTATGCTCTACTTATCTGATCAGGCTTAAGTGGCAGGTGAGTAGGGCACTCAGAACAGTCAATACAGCCTCGGCTCGAGATGATCCTGAAGGGGGCCCTCCGGTGAGCAAACACAGCCCTGAACGGCGAAAAATCCGAAGAGCGGGCCTCAGGTGAGTAGGTGCGACACTGGACGGCCAGCTGATGTGATCGGGGCACCCAAGCTGCTGTAGTACGGGTCTGGCTGCGAGTGGTAGGGAGAGTTGGCGCGCTCCACCACGTCGAGGACGCGTTTGACGTCACGCTAGACACCAACCGCTGAGTGACACGCCGGAAGTATAATTCTCCCCCTCGCCGATCCGGCTCGAAGGACCAAAAAATTATAATTAACTATCTAAGGTGAATTGAGCCGGATCTGGTTTAGGATAAGGGGAATCAGCGGCCAATGAATAAAAGGAATTAACCGGCTGAAAAAAAACACACTTCCACACACGATTTAATTTTCAGAGTCGCTATGATTTTGATTATCTCCACGCGGTTAGCTGTGTTGTCCAATTAAATGTATATTTATTTATTTTGTCCCTTGTTTAGTTTTTCTGAGTTAAACAAACTGAGCTAATCACTGAGCTTCATAGATAAATGAGGGGAACTTTAATTGTGAGAAGTATATTTAAGATCTGATGATAATTTAATAATGAGCCGACAGAATTCTGAACAAAGATTATAGCGATGTACACTTGGCAGCCGTTAACACGAGAAGGAAATTTGCATGAAAAGCTACAGGTGGCAAGGAAGATAGCCAGTGCGCATACACGAGTTTAGTGAGATTGCGCAATTAAGGAAACTCCAGCGTAAGTATGAGTTGCTCAGGTGTGATGACCACTGGGAGGTGCAAAGCAGTCCAGGAGGTGCTGCCGTCCGTGAATGCGTGGGCTTAGAGCTGGAAACTGTCCAGCGAGTCATGCGAGGCGGCCGAGTGAATGTTTGTATGAGTGCGCCTGTGTGGGAACTGCCGCCGTTGGGAATCGTCGAATTTCCAACAGTATTGATAAATCAAGTTCGGGCTCGCCAAATCAGATTCGGTCGTTCCAAAAGGGCTAGTACAGCGGAAATCTACCCTGACATAGAGGGCTAGTATTGAGGAGTAGCTACACAAGTGAGATTATTTTGTTTTTGGCCAAGAAATAAATAATCAACAATGTCGACTTCTGAACCAAATGGTAGTCGGCAAGGGGAATCGGCTTTTGAGTCTTACTCTATCTCGGCGCATGGAGTAAGAAGAAATCTATCCAATTCAGAGGGAAATATTAATGCAAACGTTAATATACGACGAAGATATTCTCAGTCATTACAACAAGGTATGGCAGGCGTCATGAATCACCAGCAGGGATGAGTAGATGTTCATCAACAAAATGCTAATGATTTACCAAACGAATTACCTGGTGAAGGGCTAGCAAACAGCACGGAGAGGAATGGACTTGAGAATTCTAATTCTCGACATGATCCATGGAATCAACGATCTCAACCTAGAAATTCCTCTCTAAATGTGCCTGGAAATCCGTTCGATGAAATCGAAGTGATTTCTGGGGAGGGGGAGGAGCTGGAAGAGTATGAGAACACGCCAAATCAATTATTTTCTACACCAAGCAACGTCGTTTTCCATCAGAGTGGATCATTCGCAGCCGGTGGTTTTGTTCCGGATCAAGCGGTTGGAGAAAATCGAAGTGGACCGACTGAAATACCACCAGCTCGGCGTCTCGATCATATCAGAGGTAAAATTATCAATTTGCGTGAATAGGTAGCGACTATTGAGATATGAAGACGGGAAAGAGAGGATGAGGTACAACGCCTGCAAGAATCCGAGCGACTTCGCCGAGGAGAGGTCGAAAAGGAAAGAAATGAAGCTAGGGAGCTCCTAGTAGACGCTTGGGAAGAACATAATGGACACAATAATAGGGGTACTGTGAATTTACATCTTTATTTGGAAGGTGCACTCCATATGGTACGTAACTTTGGTGGAGAAAATTCCGATAAAGTTGATGCATTTCTGACATCAGTAGAAAGTGCAAAAAAATTAGTACATCTAGAATTTCAAGATGCCCTAGTAGGGGGCATTTTAAGGAGTAAACTAAACGTCATTGCTATGAAACACTTATCATCCACAAACAAACGGTATCGTCGAGAGGTCACATCGCACCATGGCAGAATACCTAAGAAGCTTCATTCAAGAAGATCAGTTGGATTGGGCTACATGTTTGCCATACGCGATGCTTGCGTATAACATCACTCCTCATACGGCTATGAAAATGACGCCATTTGAACTAATTTTCGGAAGGTGAGCTGAGTTACCGACGGCTGTCAGGCAGCCGCCTCGTTTGAATTATTACCACGATGATTTCGCTCAGGAGCTTCCTGAGAGGTTACGTGCGGCGCACTAGGAGGCAAAGGAAGCCCTCGACAAAGGAACAATTAGGAGCAAAGTGCAATACGACAGGAAATCGAAGCCTATGAATTTCAAAGTCGGAGATAAAGTGCTGATGAAAAACGATGTCCTACCACGTGGGAGATCGAAAAAGTGGACACAACCCTTGATAGGCCCTTATAAAATTATCGGGAAGAATGGTTATGTTAATCATACCATCAAACCTGGGAAAAGGCAGAAAACGCAGAGAGTCCATGTAAACCGACTTCGACTCTTTATCCAAGCATGACTATCTGGACCCAGCCTCGGACGGATTTACTTATGCGAAATCTGGAATTTTCTTATCTGAAGGATAAGGGATTTTTCATGGGAAAAATGACATTAACCTTACGAAACATTGATTTAAGTAAATTAACTAAAGTAATGTTTAATTACAAAAAAATTGTCGCAATGAGGCATGTGCCAGCTCCATCCCAGGACGAAGAACTCCGGGTTGTCTCAGCGGTAGCTGTGGCAAAGGGCACATATCGTTTCACAGTCCTGCAAAAATTGGAGCACGTGACATAGCTGAGGTGCTGGAATTTCTCGAAAGAGGCCGCGAATATTGAAGACATCTTGTACTTCGCTTTCAATGTCAGGGCGAATGGGGAGGTCCCAAAGGACGTTCAGATCCTTTCTCCGGGCATTTCTCCATCGTTTAATCTGGGCCTTATATTCCACACTGATGAATCCGCGATGATGGGGAAACCTGTCGCACTGAAAACGACAAAATAGTAGGCAGAAAGTAGAAGAAATAGAAGCTCGGGACGCCAAAGAGGAACAGGTTAACAGACATGGAAAGAAGGTATTCAAACTTACCAGAAATTCAAGCACAAACACATCCAAAGCATGCTTGATGTATGGATGTTCTGCAATGGACTGGCTCGACACAGTGGTTCCGAGTCCATCCCAAACCGATCTTCTGACCAGTGAGCGGTTCATATGTGGAATTCCTACACGGTCAATGCGGATGCTGGCACGGGATGGGCAGATACGAGCAATATGCAATAATTTGGCCCTGGATGAAGAGAGCCGATCAAGTTCAGAAATATCTTGAACTTGCTAAAGAGCGAAGCAGTCGTGGAGGGACAAATTTCCAGCTATTGTTTGGTGAATGGGCTGAGGACTTTGCAGAAACTAAGGAAGTTATCTCTGGGATGCGGGGGATCAACGATTGTTCAAGGAAACGCAGAGGTCTTATAGATGGTTTAGGATCTGTTGCAAAATCATTGTTCACTACAATGTATGCGGAGGATGCAGTAGTAATCAACCAGAGGCTCTGACGACTGAAGCACGAAGTTGAAGAACAATTCGAAAATTCTAAAAGACAGATTGAAATAATTAATGCAACTCTTCAGCAGATAGGATACACAGGGAAATTAATTCAGCAGAGCGAGAAAATCCTTATGAAGACTGTGAAGGGAAACGAACACGATGTGGTCACACTCATGGAGAAGGTGGACTTGGACGAGCACTCCGTGGTACTCGAAACGATCTATACTGGAGTAATGGAAGATGCCGCAAAAATCAAGAAACTACTGACTGGGACGGAAGGGAAGCTGTTAGACACAGGAGTTTTTACGAAGAAGAGTTTAGTAGCCCTTCTTAAAACTGCGAAACAACCGAAGGGTTTAAGTTTTCCTTTCGAGCTCGAGGTAGGAGGGATGTATGGAACGCAGGAGGTATCCACTGTCCAAGTTCATGTATTCGGATTGAAAATTATTACCTTGGTAGAAATACCGCTTGTCAACTTCCAAGCATTCGACGTTTTGCTGGCACATGGGATTCCTGTGCGGACAGTGAACGACTTGTATTCGTATGTAGAGTCGAAGGATGAACTCCTGGTAATACATGGAGCAACGCAGCAGTTCGTGCCAATGACCTCAGAACAATTAAATGACAGCAGGCAAATTAAAGGACAATATTTATGCACTGAATCTTTACCCATTCAAAAGGTGGAAGATACAAGCTCATGTGAGGTTGTATATGAACCCTTAGAAGATGCCTACATGCGTGATGCAACATCTACAGCTTCCAGCACTCATCTTTAGTACGATGAAGAAAAATAACGCATGGTTCTATGTAGCCCCAGAACGTGAAGGAGTGGAGGTGACCTGTGGTGACGAACTGGTGTGGCATACTCTGGAGGACTCAAGCATCTTGAAAGTCACAGAATTTTGCGAGATTGTCGCCTTTGACTTCACTATAAGGTGGCGGAGGTAACAGAAGGTAACATATGATAGTCATGTTCATTCAAAATTGAACTTAACTTTGCATAACGTCGCTATCGCACAACTGAAACAGCGGGAATCTAACCTGAGCAACATCATGCTGAATAATGTCATGGGAAACATGAAGGCGTTGGAACAGCTCCACGTACAACGCACAACTGAGGAAGGAAACCTGGATAAATTAGAGACGAGATTCGACTCTCGGGAATTCCTCATACATCCATCATCGATATTCACCTGCATAATGGTGGTTCTGGCAGCTGTTCTAGGACTGACTCTCTATTGTTGGTGTCGGAGACCATAACCTGCATCGAAAAGAGAGGCAACAGACTCCGGAATGCCGTAAGATAATTAAAGAATGTTGTAAACTATATAGTAAACTGTATATTGATAGAATATGGGTAGAGGAAAAAATTCCGAAGGGTAGTAATTTTGTTCCCTGGCCGGGAGAGATGTTATGCACCAAAATAACAATATCACATCTCTCTGATGATTCGGATAACATAAAGTGATGAAAGTGGCATGTATTATTCGAAACAACACAGATTGAAGAAATATTAAATAACGTCCAAATACTTTCAAGACGTTATGGCGATAACTGGGGTGCAGGGTCAGCACGAGGGTGCGCGACAAAGACAATGACCTGATGCAATTGAATAAACAGAGTAATATAACAACTCGTGAATTCGATGCAACGTGGTCATTTAATTCACCAAAAGTCAAGTAACTTACCTCGACTTTATAATCGCCTGATACCTGCGGTTCTGAGCGAGTTCTTATTTCTACGATAAGTGTTAATTCATCAAGTTATTAATTAAATTTCCAATAAAAATAATTATTCGCATTATTCAGCCCCGTGTATTATAATCCCTAATTGAACCCTAACCGCTCGGGTGGGTTACATAAGGACCTATCCTATCCTATATAAGGACAAACGGTGGTAACTCTTAATCACGATATTCAGAAATCGTGAGTAATTCATTTACCTTGACTGTCTCAGAGACATCATCTGCATTAGATGTGAGTAGTGTAGATGCCACTCTGGCGCCCCCCACCAACAGTCACTCCGACCCCACCACTCACCTGCATTAGAGTAGCACGACTCCGATGCGGGTGAGTGCTGGGGTGGGAGTGACTGTGAATGCTGTGCGTCATAGTGGCTAGCCTACACTGGGGGAAATAAAAACACAAAAATGATATTATTAAGTGATAGTATATTTTCCCAAAAAAAATGTTACATTAATTATACTTTTTCCTCCCAAACTACTTACATTGTTGATTCCATGACGTACAATTATAACCGCGACCACTGAATAACTTCCGTCCGGGGCACTATTACGTTTTTTTTTCATAAGTGTATCGTAATATTGAAGCACTAGGTGATCATTGGATTTGTATCGGTCAGTGAATGACATATAAAACGTCTCAGGAGTAGCAAACATAGACATACAATGCAGAAACAGTACACAATATTTTCCACATACACTCGACTCATGATGCTGGAGCTGGCGGATGCCGCACCTGAAGAGTTTACAGTTCTTTCAGAGTCTTGATGCATGCTGTAGCACGATGGGGGGTAGTCCGAAGCTGTCGAAGTACCATCCTCTATCATCTCGATCGACGTACATAGCGATCCAGTGTTCTCCTGGCTGAGTGTGGTCATGTGTACTCGCCACTATTGCTGTCGGTTTCATCCACACCGACGGGATCTTGTCCGCTGGATATACACCAACTGTATGATTCGGTATATACTGTAGGGTTTATAGAATCTGTACTGTTCATCAGCGGTAAATATCTCTTTTTCGGAGCTCTTTAATCCTTCCTCGTGCAAAGTCAGCAACGCTTTGATTTGGAGGACTCGACGCATAGCACATATAAAGCTTCTATGATTCAATGTACTATGTATGAGACAAGATGGAACAGCTACGGGTGTACAAGCGAATAATGGCGATCTGATGTGACCATTCAAATTGATGTTATTTCGGCTGAGAAGAGTCTCGGTGAGTTTCGTCTATTCACAGCCATAGGTATACATGCATTTCATTCCTTTGGTAATACGTCGTAATGCTGCATAGACATATTTAGATGAGGCTTCTCCTTCATACCAATCTACACCGTGGCGCGTGATTGTAAGTTGATTGTTCATCCTCTGAATATTAGGCGGGATCACAGAATACTGACACTCAGGACAAATTATCCAATGGCCTATCATGTCGGAGGATGTTGAAGGAACTGACACTTTTTTCAGTACGAATAATCCGTGGATACCGATGAAACCCTCGTAATGAATAATCACCGCAGAATCGGAATTAGTGTAGGCCATTGCTATGTTCTTTCCTTCCACTCTTATACTTTGAGGATTCACACACAACTGGACAACTGACGAGCGCTTCAAATCCGTCGTTTCAGAAAACTGCTGATCCTGCAAAAAGTGCTGCGCACGCACAGCGCCATGCATAATTCGGAGCCAGTTACCTTGCTGAGTCAATTTCTATCTTATTTATCAAGTCGGTATGCAGCGAAATTGCTGATGCTGCAAAAGATAGCTGCGCATGCGCTGCGCATACTGCTTATGCATAATCGAGGGTCACTTGCCTTGCCAAATCAATTTCTCTCACACTTTCAAACTCGACGTAAATTAGAGCGTTGATTATTGTGCTTAGCGCTTCTTCAAAGCGTCATTCGATGCGCATGTTACCGCTCCGTACCAAATTCCAGTGCGAGTGGTCATTGGCTGATAAGTCTGGTGTTAAATCAAATGCGAAGAGACAATATCTATGAGGGTAATCTCCACCCTGAATACCATTACTATGAAAAAAAAATGCACACCAATGCCGAAGAAGATGGAATGGTGTGATTCTACATATAAGTTATCCCCGGTAAACTCTGCCTATAGAGGTTTCGATGGTATCTGACGACCGTTCACATATAAGGATATATAATTCAGAGTTAAATTTTGAAAGTTGAAGGGATTATATCTTTTATCGCCCACAAACGCACGATTCCTGACAAATCCAAAGATGATGCGTTTTGGTAGCTGACCAGTTATAAAGTTATCCAAGGAGTGGCTGCGAATACTCGACCGTATTGAGACACTTTTCAGCTCCACTCTTGTAACAGGATATTTGGCTGTTGTTTTCGATAGGGCTCTTTGGTGTGATAGCGATAGTCCAGGGCTCACCTTCATTCTCCGGATGATCAATGATGCTTCAGTGATTTTGATGATGTACGGACTATTGGTGCTATCCATTAAACAAAAACTGTCTCTCGAGCACGATAAACCAGACGTATATGAATATTTATAGCGTTTAACAAGGCTCGATCTTGATTGAACACATCGCAATGTAAATGTCCCATCAAGTCGATTGTTTTTCCATCGCCCAAATAGTATCTACGTATTTTTAAACCTTCAATGCCTTCACCCGTGTCATCCATCTGACCAGCTGTATCTTCCGCCCATAATACACTAGTCAGGTGCGAGTTCTTCGCATCGCTCCCATAATTTAGGAGCGTTTCTATATAGGCCCGATATGCATATGAGTTATTTTAGCAGGCGCCACAGCTTTCTCGTTGAAGGAGATATCTACTTGATTGAATAACGAGTGTAGCAACTTGTTAACGGGACCGATAGTAGCGGACGGTGTAGGGTTCTTCTTCGTCACTAGGGTTGGTATCGTAACACGGATAAATAATCGTGTGTGTGCCAAGTCAATGTACTCATCACCCTGTCCTGGTATGTCGAACTCAATGGGTGATTTATCCACGAGTGATGCTATTAGGTTGTAGTGCACATCGTAGGAGGATTCGACAGCTGTCTGCGTTGGTGGTAAAGAAAAGAAATCCAACTCACTCTTCACTCACTCACACGAATTAGCATGCAAAAATGCCATGATTGACGTAAAAATATTAGACACTGTTCGTAATTTGGACGATTTCTTCCTCCTTATTCCAATTTTTTTTTTAGGTTTCTTCGTATTTTTCGTCTTATCTTTTTGTGTCACTCGCGGTTTCTTCCCCCTACGAATTTCAGGCGTTAACTTGCGTCGTTTACACTGTCGCGGAGCACGATCAAACATAGAATGAGAGTCTGAGAGCATATTACCATCGTTATATCCAGAGCCGGTCATCAACGTAGCAAGCTTCTCCTCGGCCCGCCTCTTCAAATTGATGCCTGATTCCCATGCACGACTCCTTAGAGAGGCTTACAGAGGTATATCGCGCTCGAGAACATCACCTATGACATTCACACCTGAACGCAGAGCCTCTCGCCCGACAGCTGATGCTCCTTGCTTGAGTAGAGGTAGTATTCTTCTGAATAAGCCACCTAGGAAACTGCCAATGCCATTGCCCTTTTGATTAGCACTTCCTATGCACACGCGATTTATACCACCGTATACACCTGCACTGTAGCCTCCTCCTGATTGTGGTATCTCATCGAAATTGTAGGTATTCATAATCCGTGGTTATTCGG
>JAPYZM010002923.1:0-12438 GCA_030522845.1 Psyttalia concolor
AAAATTCCGTTTGAAATTTCTAATGGGAGGTTTCAAGGATTCAAGAGCCTTTTCAACATTTCAATTGTTCATGAGTCACTGAATAGTTAACTTGATTGTAAAATACGGAGTTTCAATTTATGGTTCCATCAAGTCATCCCATAAGTAGAATTCAATATTCATTGAGAATATTATTGGACGAATGAGATTTTCATATTCTAATGATATATTCAGTTCCTCTTAAAGGAATTGAATTTTTGTGGAATTTCAGTGAATTTGCAAATATCAAATTGTCTGTGAATAATGCAATCCCATTTTCCGTCTTTCTGCCGGAAATTCTATCAGTCGACGATCATGAAGAGAGTGTTAAAAGGGGGGGGGGGGAGAATATGCTTTCTCTGTGTTCTGATGAATTTGCAAATGTAAAAATCAGTAAAGATGCAAAACTAAACTAAAGGTTAAAACGATTACATTTAATTGTTGCCGAACAATATCTTCGGCACATTGTTCATTAATATGCCTTCAAATCTCAGACATAAAAACAACCTCATTAAACATAAAAAAAATATCTATTTTAGAGCCCCGATGAACGAGGAGTAGTAACGCAAATCCTCGAGAGTGGATATCGTTTCGTCCTGGGATCAATTGGTGGTGCTGTTGGTGCAACAGCAGTCTATCCAATAGATCTTGTGAAAACGCGAATGCAGAATCAAAGGACAGGCTCTTTTATCGGAGAACTTATGTACCGAAATAGCTTCGATTGCTGCAAAAAGGTTGGGATCTAAGAGTCTCAGGTGACATAGCCAGCTACATCGTTTAATCATAAAAGTTTGTGCCTTGCGTTTGACAGGTCATCAGGCATGAAGGATTCTTTGGACTCTACCGAGGTCTAGTGCCACAGCTCATGGGAGTAGCCCCAGAAAAAGCTATCAAATTGACGGTCAATGATTTTGTCAGGGATAAATTCGCTGATAAAAATGGAAATCTACCTCTTTATGGAGAAATTATGTCTGGTGCTTGTGTAAGTTTATTATTTCGTTAGTTGCGAATTACTTTATATTTTGTAGTTGGAAAGCCATAATGAGCTGAGAACAAGCAATTTTGAGAGGGGATGTTGCGTTTTTTTAAAGAGAGAAAGAACGTTTCTTTGTTTTCAATTTTTTCTCAAAGTTGAAAAAAATATCTCAACACATGGTAAAATATATCTCATCTAGACTTAAAATCTCCGAATTCAACAGAAAATGCATATGTATGGATGTGACACAAAAATCATGTTGGCATACCTGTGCCATAACTTCATTTAAAATTCAATTGAACCAAAAATCTTTTATATCATCTGGAAGACCAGTAATGTTCTTCAAATTGCCGTGGAAAAAGCTTGATTGACTTGACCAACATTTGTAGAGAATATTGAATATAAATTGAATTTGCAATAAAATGGTGAATTTCATTTTCAAGAAATGGAAAAAGAAAACATTTGTGTTATGACGTCTTTTTGAAGGAAAAATGATTGAAAAAAAAGTTTGAAGAAAATTTCGTACGTGGCGGGAGGGGAGGGGGGAACGGAAAGTCGTGGAATAAAAATATTATCACCAATATCATTAAAAATGATTTCTTCTAACTGAAATTTTAATTTATTCTAACTGAATTTTAATTTTAGGCTGGAGGATCTCAAGTGATCTTCACAAATCCCCTAGAAATCGTGAAAATTAGGCTCCAAGTGGCAGGCGAAATCGCTGGTGGTTCCAAAGTCCGAGCATGGACTGTTGTTAAAGAACTGGGACTCTTCGGCCTATACAAAGTGAGTTTAAGACTCTTCTTACGGTGTTGAAAATCTGTCCAAATGTTATAATATAATTCATTCTGTGTAAATTTTCAGGGCGCGAGAGCGTGTTTCCTTCGTGACGTACCATTTAGTGCCATTTACTTCCCCATGTACGCTCATACAAAAGCTAAACTGGCCGACGAAGGTGGATATAATACTCCTTTGTCACTCCTAGCAGCCGGGGCAATCGCTGGAGTGCCAGCTGCTGCTCTTGTCACACCGGCAGACGTTATTAAAACTAGGTTACAGGTGATTGTCAAGAAACTTGAGATATTGCTTCTTCAATTTTCACAATTTTTCCTTTTAGAACCTTTTTTCCATCCTTCGTTCTTCTTATCAAGACGTGAGCTTTTTTTATAGTTTTATTCTGCAAACTTCGTTAGGTGTTATGAGGAGATTTTACCGCGTTATATTTTGTTAATTATTGATATCATTACAATGTTTTTTCCATGTCAATTCACAAAAATTGAAATAAATTAATTGTTTTTCAAGTAGTTTATCAGTATAGTATTGTACATTTTGTCGATGTGATAACTGCACAAAATCATTCAAGGAGTCGTTGACAATTGTATAAAAAATGATGAATAATTTTGGAAATAATAGTCTTGAAAGTGTGGCCTGCGGGGTTTGTCAAATATTTTTTCCATGTTGAGGTACAACAAATATTTCGGGAATCTCCTAGTACTTTGAAATCCATATTCAGCGGAGTCTTCCACACAACTCATTAAACAATGTAATAGAATATTGAAATAATATAATTTAGAATAATTATCAGAATCATTATTTTTGTTTAATGCAATAGAACGAAAAGAATTATTTTGACAAATATCTTTGATGATTTTTTCTGTCGAAATTTCAGTCAACAGCATCATTTGACGAGGGTACTTGGTATTATAGTGATCACTTTTCAATAATGTAGTCTCTTATCTATATATACGAAGCAAAAACCTGTTGGATCGAGTTAAACCGATGTTGCAATTCCATCGCTTGAAATTTCAACCAAAAAAATAATCCCCCGAACATGAGTCGAGCTTCGAAATCAATCCGATATTACCCGATAGGTTCGTGGCAAAAATACGGGCTTGTCAAGTTTCCCGGAAACATCACTCGTGCGTAGCACTCGTGATTTTTTATATTGAACAACTTGACATGTTCATTTGTTGGCAACGAACCTAGCGGGAAATATCTGATAATTTTGCAGGTCATGTGGTATTATAAGTGATATTTTTTTTCAATGCTCGATTTCTTTCATGACCAACATTGGAAAGAAAATTCAAAAGTAATCAATTATAAATTAAAATTTCAGGTTGTAGCGCGAGAGGGTCAGACCACTTACAACGGCCTTGTAGATTGTGCTAGGAAAATATGGAACGAGGAGGGAGCTAGAGCATTTTGGAAGGGAGCCACAGGTACGTATACAATTAATTATGCATAAAGACTCGAATAAAAAATTTTGCTGCTCATTTTCGTCAACGGTTCATCGCTCTCTAAATATTTGATGCATTCGTTTTAAATTTCTTCTTTCTTTGTAGTCTGACATTTTCCATTTTTTATAATTTATTTTGAACAGCAGAATTTTTTCAAGCACCACAGCTAGAAAAATAGATACACCCGCTTATTATCAATTTAAAGAACAGACAGTTAGTAATACATTTTGAATATTCGGCGCCGGGTTCCGGGACCTGGCGCACTATTGGTCTTCCTTTTCTCCCCAATATGACCTGGCGATTTACTGGTCAGTAAGTAAACACTATCTTCTCTGGCATCCAATCTGAATTTCGTTCTAATCAATTGGTTTTTTTCATTCAACTGTAATTTTTTGTCATCTAACCATTAATGGTTATTTTTGTATTTTTATTCTGATTCATTTAATCGTATCACGACCACAACCCATCATCACCCCACGATCATTGCAATTTTTGTCACGTTATGGCTCGTTTTGATTACGTCATAGCTAGAGATGTGGAGCTATAATTGATCAATTTTTAGTAAAATACGCAAGAGACGAATAATCACATTTTACCGTAAATAATTGTAATTACCTACTTTAATTCCATCGCCGTCAATTTACGTCTACATGGAGTGATTTTGCAACAAGTGCCATTAGTCATTGTAATTTCGATTGTTAAGATAAACAAATGATCAACAATTTTAATTGTACATGTGCCCTTTTTACAAAAAGAAAAAAACCATAAAACAAATATTTAAAAATTTAAAAGGTTTAGAATCTGTAGAATAAGAATCTAATTTTGGCCAATTCAACTGACGAATTCTGCAGTTTCGTTGAAATTTAACAAAGAATATTTTAGAGGCGAGAAGCAATAACTTTCTTAAATGGAAAAAAATTAACAGAAAGTACAGAATTTTCAATTTCATTTTTCAATTACGCGTCTACACGAAATCTCAGATGTATTTCCTGATTTTCAAGAATATTGGGAAATATTCATGCATGAAAATATTGACTAAAAAAATTAAAGAATTCTCTTTTTAAATACAATTCATTCTATTGAGATATGTTCTCTAAATTTTTGTTTGACTAAATTTTCTAAACTATTGTTATTCAAGCTTCTTAATGAAAAAAGAAAATAGTGTTAAAAATTTGAAACGTCTGAGCTGAGGGAATTTTGTAGAAAATATTTCAACAGAATAAAGTATATATAAAAATACATTTCAATTGAATATGTTCTATTCAGTATTTGAAACGAAACGGCCAAAACATGAAAAAAATTTAATAGACCTCCAATAGAATTGTCCAACAGATTTGTTCAGGAAAAACGGAACATCCATCAGGAATAAAATTACCAGCAATTTCCCATCTCTAGTAATAACCTATGATAGTTATTAACTGTGTGGCTTGTTATGCAATTTTAATGACAATTCGTGCTAATCCATGAATTTGGGAGTTTAAATTTGTTTTATTTATTCTAGCTCGAGTGTTTAGATCATCACCACAGTTCGGAGTCACATTATTCACATATGAACTTCTGCAGAGGCTGTTTGTGGTTGACTTTGGTGGAACGTAAGTATCACAAAAAAAAAATTTTACTTGATTAACCAAAATAAAAAAATTGATTGGTTCATTGACCTAATAATAAAACGTCATGAGACCTCTTCCGTAGAAAAATTTTCGTAGCTGTCAGAAAGATCGTAAGACAGTTTCCCCCTGAAGCCGCTCAAATTCGCGATAATCACAGAATTCAAATTCATAATACAAATCACATGAAAAATCGAGATGAATAATTTTTTTTGCAGACGACCAACGGGATCCGAGCAGAAAGTACCATCGACAGGAGTGGCAGACGAGATAAAATCCACAAATCCGGACCACATAGGTGGCTATGAAGTTGCCCTGCCCATTCTCACTGGAATTGAAACGAAATTTGGTTTGAGTTTACCAAGGTTTCAAGCAGCGCCGCGACCCCAGCAAAAGTAATCAGCGTTCCGGATGACATAGACCAAACGAATTAATGTCGAGAAAAAAACATTATCACTGGCTGACATACTCGTACACCAAGAGGGGAGGATTATAGTGTCCGTAAGAGTTTCCCCTACCAGGCAAAAAAGCTCTGTACCTCGAAAATGAAGTAATTCTCATCCAATTTAGCTCTCCCCCCCTCTCCCCTCAATGTTTCTGCCACTGGATGAGGCTCTGTTGCTAGATAAATGTACATATATGAAGTATGTAATGTATAGTGGAAATAATGTGAGAGTGCGTGAAGAAGCCTGAGAAAGATGAAAAAACTACAAGGGGCGACGTCTGAGCAGTGAAATCTATTCTTCTTTTCTACCTACAGAATGACATTCTATGCACTAGTTACATATGGTAATATATTTTCATTGTCACGGAGATATTCCAGCACAAAGTACCCTCTAGAATCAATCAATAGAGGAGGGCAAAGTGATGAATCAAATAAATTGCGGGACTAAATAAAGTATCCACCACTAATTTCGAACAAATACATTTCGGAATTATATCAATGGTATGTACAAGTACAATTATGGAATGGACCGGCTTCCATTTATATTATATACTCATCGAGTTGGTAATTCGATGAATAGAAAAATTCATGAACCAGGTGTATAGAAATAATTGTAAAGTAAATGAAGATGTTATTGTGAATACATTTTATGCTTCTAGGTAAATTAATATTTTAAAATCCGAATAAAAAACTATTTAAATGATCTATATTGACTTTGGAAATTTATTTCACTTCAGCGATATTAATTATTTTTTATTATCTATTTCCTCCTCTGAGTATCGGTCATAACAGTGAAGTGGAACACACAAGTCTATTACCAACGGTCTGAAGCAGTAAAAATGACTTATGCCATCTCGATAGAGGCAAATTGTTGGGCGTTGCACACGGCATAGTGTGGGAGGAGTAGAGGCCTATTAAAATACTGACATTCGGAAATTGGCTTGATCACCATCCCTAGTTTTAACCCTAGTTTAGTCACCCTATAAGAGTTCTTGCAACGCGTTATTTTTTTCCAATTATCATTGATGGGCAGACCCGAAAAATTAGCAAAAATTTGACTTTGAAAATTGAAATTTCTAAAAAATAATAATTTGTCACCGTAAATTGATGCATTTTTTGTCGGCTCATCCGACGTATGCAATCGCGAGTTATATCCACCGGCATAACGCGGCTCTGGGACTGTTGTATTACCATGTGCAGTATATACCAGAGTGCAATATATCCAGAAAAGAAGAGGAGAAACGGCTTAAATACTAACCTCTCCTGTTTGGGCTGCGTCAGTCGAACCGTGGCTGTCCTGATTATTGGTACTCTCGGCGGCAGGAGACAGTCGTTTGTATCTGCGCTTGAGGTGATGCCAGCTTGCAGGCGCAATGCCTTAATATTAGCTGGTCAGATGCAGAAGCCTGGCATCCTTGGCTCTCTTCGACTACTTAGACGGCAGTAGAGTTCACCCTCTAGTCGGCGGGAGCACTTTTGCAAAGCGATTAGGACTTAATTGTATTGCTTAGCTTACGAGGTGGTCTTCGAGGTGATGTCGTAACCCTTGACGGTCATCCAGTGATCTCATTATTAAAGTATATGATATAAAAATAATAATAGTTTTAGAATAATATGGTTCCCGAGACTGGCAAAGAAAACAGCTTATTTTTTAATACAGAAATGATTTTTTCTCATGAAACAAAATTATCTGTATCATGAGACTGCTGAATACCCGCTAAACATGCTTGAAGAGTCTACAGTTAGCCACTACAAGTTCGCGAACAGTCTGACCTTGCATCTGATGTATTTTGTTTATGATATTTGGTGGCCTACTGTATAGTAGGCCTGTACAATGAATTGGGTAACGCTGAGCTTAAAGTTCGGGGGTATTTGAAAGCTTCTTACCTTTCAAATCTTTGATCAAATCTGTTGACAAACGTTATCGTTAAAATCCATCATTTTTTAATTATTTAATTTAAATTTAATTTAATTCCCGGTAGGAAAGCTTGCCAATTTACTGCAATATATTAGCAAAGTGGCCTCTTTTACAATAACTTTTTAGATCACTATTTATTGAGATGTTCTGATGCTTTTTGATTTTGAAAAATATGACGTAATTTGCGGAACAAATTTATTCAAACATTTCGATATTTTCGAGGAAATGATGATATACCCCTTAAGAAGAAAAGCGTTCAGCTGTACAGTGAAATTTCTTTTAAAAAAACGTCTTCATTTTCTCCACTTTATTCGAATATATACTCTTAATTTTGAAGATTTCTGGCTCTAACAATACTTGTTACCTGTTTTTCTAGCAATTGAAGAATATTTGTTATTCCAAAAAGACCACCTAAGTAATATTAAAAAAATAATACACATCACAATGAAGATATCAAGTTTGCCACCTGGACATCGCCCTGACTGAGTATGCGTGACATCATGATCAAATTATTAGCAGCCCTAATTTCCGACTTGCAGAACTCATGCACGGAGTTGAAAAATTAGGTTTGCTTAGGATTTAATAATTATTGGTCTTGTAATTATTCACACCGATCTAACGGCTAGGTAATGAATTATTATACTCGGCCTTTAATTTTCATCGCCTTTTCCATTAAAAAATAAAATCGTGGATCTCTACGTCAGCGGCAATACCTCTGCCTCTCACGTCTTCACATGAATTAATATTTTGATATTCGAGTAAAACTCCATTGAAAAAAATAGAACAAAGTTTCCAGAGAGGCGCATCACTCCCTCAATTTCCCCAATACCATCTCTTCATTAATATTTCCCCAACGTTTCACGATTGCTCCTATTCCCCATCGTCAGCAACATGCAAAGTGAACTCTTACAACAAGTATCTGCATCCAGTCACGCGATCTTCCAAGATTCATAATGATGAAATTGCATTTGGGTGTTATGAATCCTCGATGCGCTATGGGTTTTATTCATCACACGATTCTCCAAACCTCGGTTATCCACATTTGGAGTCTCCCTGATGAGGATTGAAACTGTTGGAAGTTACCAATCCAAGACGACTGGTGAATCCCTTCAACTACTTCCAGGCAATCTATTGAACAATGGAACGAATTGGTCCTGGAGGAAGGAAAAAACGGAGGACGCGGGGAATAACTATGTTCAATCCGTTGAGCTTTTCCTCCTTTTTCCGAGACATTTATTGGCATCCCGATCGATGGTGTTGATTCAGGGGTCACCCGCCCATAGCTCTTCCATTAATTAATTATATAATATCAATTAAGTAGTTATGTTATCTCTAACTGAAAGGTTATACTGCCGTAGTGCGGCATAAATGCCTCTGCTAATCAATGTTTTATTCAACTAATTAGATCAAGTAATTCTTCCCCAAATGAGCCAAGTCTTCAAATATGTATAACCCTTTGGGATAATGAAAAATTGATGATGTCAACGTCGTCACCAGGTATCTACCCTAATTAGAAGCCATCCCATTAACTCGATCATTTTCCACTTTGAAAGGGCCTCGACTTTGTCAGTTCAACCGCAGTTACAACAACAGATGGAAATCGATAATTTCACACCGGTTCATAACCAGTGGATTCTGATTTACGGAGAGTTGCGGTCAGTCAACTGATTCAATGAAACACGGTAACATTGAATATAACCGGTAAAACTGGTGAAGCGTATTAGAGCAATCACCGTTGTGGTCATCATTGATATGCGAGCCAGTGGCTCATGAGTGTACAGAAATTCTAACCCAATTTCCACCTGAAAGCCTCATTTCAGATAATTCATCGTTGGAGGGAATTACCTTTGGCTACTCGAATATTCATTCCTTGGGCGTCATTAATTTTTTGCGTGAGAAACAATAAATAATTAAATGCAATCATTTATTTCGTGTTTCTTGGTCGCGCTGTCAAAATTCTACTAGTTTTTCGCTGTTTCTATCAACAATACACGTCGTCTATGACAAAATACGTCTATATTCTGACAGCTCACTTTCCAAATTGTCCGAGAAC
Source organism: Psyttalia concolor (assembly GCA_030522845.1). Classification (NCBI taxonomy): domain Eukaryota; kingdom Metazoa; phylum Arthropoda; class Insecta; order Hymenoptera; family Braconidae; genus Psyttalia; species Psyttalia concolor. Next base: position 9,255 of record JAPYZM010002923.1, read on the forward strand.
ATTGAATGAAAGAAAAATTGGGGTAAAATGATGGGCAATATGTATTATTCAACTTAAAATTCACATGAAAATCTAAATTTCTATCATAATAACAGATTACAGTTAAGAATTTTTTTTCATCCTATAGGCAGTGTTTTACCATTTTGTAAAGAAATTCCATTGTTGATTTATGACAAAGAATGCATGAAAAAATCTAAAAATTTTACTGAATATAATTTTAATTTCTAATACTATTTACTATTTACTATTTTTGAACAAGGAATAAACAGAAAATACGTAAAAGAGGATGTTTGTTTAAAAAATGGAACGCAATTCTGTAACGAAGTGGTAAAACACTATAAGTGCATTTTACATTTTTCTTCAAAACCCGAATTATCTCAGTAAGGAATAATATTAGGAGAAATCATCAGAAATTTTGTTTGTTGCAAAATTGATGAGCAACAAAAATAGTTTTGTCACATTATGCATTTAAACCACTCCTTATAGAGATGATCCACGTTTTATAAATGTAGGAAAAATATACTTAACTCGTTTTACTACTTCGCTACAGAATATTATCGCAATTCCTATTTTTTATCACATTTAGCAGTATGAAGAAGGTCGAAAGAAAATAATAAAAGTGAACCTCGTAATTTCTAGTGTACATTATTATTAATTTATCGCAACGAAATGGAGGAGCACTTTTATTACACGTACGAACGAACATAATAAAATATTTAAAATATTACTATCGTCATACGACATTTGTTTGGGCATGAGTTTCATTCGATTCAGTCAGTAAATCCCTTGGTATCTTCAAACATGTTGTCATCAATTATTTATTCATATTTATCGTACATGAAAACTCCACAAACATTTATATTTGTATATGATAACTATACCAATGATTACGGATGTTTAGCCATTGTCGCTGATTTTTATCATGGCCAAGGGGAATTTTGTTATTTTTTTCACTGCTACCAGAGCACAAATTAGCTATTTTTATGTATAAAAAAATTATTGCAATGGTCTTGGTAGAAACGGAATAGTCAATTTTTTTTTATTAAACATGGGCTTTTATATTTAATTTCAAGGTCGATAATTCTCCTCTGAGACTCTAAAAATGGGGAGTAATATAGAAAACTATTTTCAAGCGAAGAGTCCAAAAGAATATCGGGTGCTGAAGCAAAAAGAAAAAATATTTGAAAGATTTCATTCCACGTGAGGTACGGCATTACGTCAGTTTTGTCGATGTCCCTCATAAATAATCAATTTGGATTGGTTGATTGAAATTGTCAATAAGATGAAGATAATAACTTTATTTTTCAGATAATACAAGTAGTTTTTGAGATACTAAGAGAACAAGATTTACGAGACATTCCTACATCTCAGAAATTACTAAATCGATTAAGTTGAAATTTGGCCTCAAACTACTCGAAAATAATGCCGATTATACAGTAAAATTTACGATTTTTTGGTTGAAGGTTATTGTTTTTTAATTTTTACACATTTTTAAAAAATCGACAGACTCGAGTAGCCACAGATACGTGGTTCTCAAATTTTTGTATTTTTTCGTTTCAGACCATTCTACATGATTTCCAAGCAAAATTAGAGAATGGAAAAAATAGACGATTATAAAACATCCATTCAGAAGGAAAAAATCAATTTTTTTACACTTCTGATTTTGGATAGACATCCTTAAACTAGGAATTTCCTACCTAATAGACTAGAGAAGCATCCCACATCTCGAAACTATTACCCAAGTTAGAATAGCCCTAGCCCGACATCACCGCAGATATTTACACCAGCGTCATTCCAACAATTTAAACTAGGAAAAAAACATCTGTGGTGGTCGTGAAGCTCGCGCGGATGCCCTCAGGCGCGACACGAGAGACAGTAGTTCCCCAGTGACAACGAGGCTTTTCAGTATCTCCAGAAGAAACTCCAACCCTGAAAAACTCTCGACTAGAGGGAAAAAACTCGTGGGAGCAATTTACGTAGTCCTAGACTAGTTTCCAGCGAAGCGATGAGTATATAAATGATGCGCCCGTTTCTTCATTTATATTTTCTATTTTTCTTCTTCGTACTTCACTTTATGTACTTCTCTCACTCAAGGCTAAAATAAAGAATTTCAAAGTTGACTAAGTGCTGTCGCATCGGGGGGCTCAACTCAGTAAACGTAAGTGCACATTGCACCGAGATGATAAAGGCCTCCACGAGCTGGGGGGAAAGAAAAATAGGAATCAAATGTTAATAAGTCAGACCTGCTATTCTTGGGATTTACAAAGTTTCGAAGAAAATCTAATGCATACGTTATTTATGAAAAAAAATGCCAATTATATTTTCGGTAAATGTCTAGTATAGATCCATCTAAATGAATTCAATGAGACTTGTTAAAAAGCGCTGGTTTCTGTTCCCAATTGTGAATCCGAGAACTGTTTTCGAATAAAACGATTGGTGTACGTTCAATTTTTATTTCAAACACAGTCACCGGAGAATCAAAACATTAAAACAAAAGCTGTCCGAGGCATTCACTTTGACAAGTGGGCACGATCACCGGGGTTTCGGCTGTTTGTGGCTCAGTTTCATGTGGAATCAGCGATAGACGGGCGAGGCGCGGTGTATCGGAGAGTTGTGCGAAAGATAGTGCATTTAAATTTAATGTTGAAAATTTTATTTTCGGTGCTCATGTTGAGAATTCTTTGTCACTCTTTGACCCCTTATCGAAGTGGGTCCTCAGTCTCTCTGACAGTCTGACCCACACGTGAAGATTTAATTCTACATTAAAGGAATTTTTTAACTTTCTGACAGGAACTTATTGGTTTCACCCCGAAAAAAATCGTTTCATAACCAGGAAAACGCCCCCCCCCCCCCGATGTTTTTCGCGAGTCGTCTGTATGTGTGTGCGTGTGTGTGTGTGTGTATAGGGGAGAGCGGGACAAAATGGACACCTTAACGGAAACATAAAATTCTCCCAACGAGAACCCACTAAAAAGCTTCTTGGTGATCAGAATCAGAATCACAAAAACGGATAAGCCTCGTCCGTGAAATTATCTCAAAAGGCAATAGTGGGGCAAAATGGACACCTCAAAATTGAGGGGAAACCAAATGATGGATTTTTGTTTATTATTCCACTCTTATCGTGTCACCCTATAATTATTTCGTTATTACATGTGGTAATGAATGAACGGGATAATAGGAACTC
>JAPYZM010002924.1:0-12437 GCA_030522845.1 Psyttalia concolor
CCACACACGGCGTGACAGTGGAGTGAGCACCACTCTCACTGTCCGTTATGGTGCGGTTAGGTACATTAACCTCACAAGACCTCGAGAAAAAAAAACACATACACATACACAACTTTGCTGAAAATGGTTTAGAATTGATTGGCAATACCTTACAACATGGAAATGTGGAGAAAATTCGAGTTTTGACTTTCGGAGTGATTACAATAACTTCCCTGCCCGGGAAAGTTATAAGTGAAAAAAATGAGAATCAATATATTCTTATTTCAATAACCCATCCTCTTAAAAAGTAATCCTTTCTAGAAAAATGTGTTCCATACTATAAAGGTAACGTTCTGTAACAAAACAAAAACAAATTTTGGGTAAGGCAGGAGAATTTTTTATCGTATTTTACACCATAAAGAGAACAAATCAAACTCAATATGTACGTTAATTATTATTTTGAGGAATCAAACGTATTTAATTATTCGATGTTCATTAGAAGCAATAATTCTTTGAAATTTCTACAATGGAACGGACTCAGACTAAGTTTGTAAGATAAACTCTCACGAGAAGCACCTCTTTTACAGAAGTTATCCTTAAAAGAGAGAGGGGTAAAACGGCTGGGGATTAATTGTTAATATCTCCTGATTAAGGCGCGATTCTAGTAGTGGATCTAGATGACTGGCCAGCTCCGAACTTGAAAAAACAGTATGGAAGAGAGTAAAAAATCGAATAAACAGTACTCATGCATTGTCGATTTATTGGCGATTAAACAGCGTATGTATGCCGCACTCTCCTTTATATTGTTCTTCTATTTCCTATTTTGATTTTCAATCTGATTTCGACTATATTGTCAATAATTTTTATTGTCACATTTTTTAGCCATACCAGTGAACAAAGCGATGTCAACGAAAGAAAAAAAAGTAGAAAGGAAAGCCGTATTCAGACCCGTATTCAGCCGCTTCCAATTCTCTAGATTCTTTATATCAATATAATTTATTCAATCATTTTAACCAATCATAGAATGAAAAGAATTGACAGTTCAGTGGCCATAGCAATTCATAGGAGTTCATTATTCGAAATTAGAATGATGCACCAACTCAGTTTATACTATTATCAGATATTGAAAAAAAACTATGTATTCACTTAGCCTTCTTATAAAAGGAGTTGAATGGGGCATTCAGCTCAAATGCACATGAGCAACATACTCACATGTGCACATTGCTGACATTGCATGGACTCTAGTGTTAGTCGAAATGTAATTGACCGGTAAACTTGTGGAAATAGGCAGTATTATTCGACATTCAAATTTTCATGTAAATTGCCAATTCTGCTCAGAATTGAAGGAGTGAATATTTACGAATGCGATCAACTTTTAAAATGATATGACTTGAGAAATTCGTTCTTGGCCCACGTATTTTCAACGTCCATATTGATTTCTAAATATACATTCCACTAAATATGAATGTAGGGCATACTGCAATGATAGAGACTTTGAATGGATGGAAAGCACCCTTCTATTCTCCCGACTTTAAACTGTGAACTTAAAAATACATATTAAATGAAAATTAAATGACAAAACTATTTCTATGAATTTATTACATTTGTTTTTATTTGAATAATTTTTCATTGGACAACTTATCATAGCAAACACGCGCAGCGACTCAACTTACTCGCAAAGGGTTTCAAAATTTGTCCGTTAGATTAGTTTAGTTTGAAACCTTTGAAATGGAAATCAGGAAGAACGCTCAAATTTGGAACCACAGAGTTAACTTTAGGTTTCAACTTAAATTGCAGGTGATTAATAACAGGAAGGGTCCTTCAATGAACCTATTTATAATTCATCTTCGTGGACAATCAGTAGTTTAATTATTCCATTCTAATGTTTAAAAAAAAATGTCAAACAAAATTACCCCTGACGGGACATGGCTGGAAACTTGTTAAATGCATGCAGGCGGTGAGAGCGGCGTCAGCAACACAAACTATATCATTACTGCGAGTGTTTTTACAATTCCCGTTTCACCATTCTTGATTATTATATGAAATATTCAATTCGCTACACCATTGTCATTTTTTCCAGTTGTACTACGGAGAACCCCTCGGGAAATGGAACACAGACAATGTATGAGCTTTTCAAGCTCAAAGTAGTATGTATAGACAACTAACATAACACTGAAATTCAAATATGCATTTGTCCATTACATGTGCCTCATGCTAGATTTCAAGTATCATTTAGGCATATATATTGTTCATCGAAATAAATCTTTGTTCCACTGAACACGCATTTTATATAATATAATCGATATAATATAATTTATAATCGAAGAAAAAAGTGGGCCGAAACTGCGCAGTGCAGAAGTAAAATTTTGCCAGTTTTGAATTCAAATGAAGCAAAGATACACTCCAAAAAAAGTACTTACTGTCAGTAGAAAGTACTGACGGCTCGTGAGAAAAATACTAATTGCCAGTAGCCAAGTATTTTTGACCGGAATAGAATTTTACCGATCGCTCAAAGTTCTGAAGGTACTGCATGCTAGTGTTCGCCTCGAAGTTTCTAATTACTTGAAGCACGTACAAATTTTACTGGTGACAAGTGCAGAAATCACTTGCAGTCAGTGCCACAGAGAGAAAAAAGTTACAAATTTGAACAACTTGAAGACAACTTTTTTTCTGTTTTTTAAGTTTAAATTTTCAATTACACATTTTAAATTCAAATGTTAAATTTAAAATTTAGAATTTTGGCCTTTTCAAATTTTGGCGTTTTATCGCAAGTTAATCGTCTTGATACAAAGAAATTTCCTTCTAATACCAGCATTACTGATGTAACGAGTTCTCTCACTAAAATGAACTTAATTGTTTATTAACATACAAATGGAATTCAATGATTAAAATAAAATAAATGACTACTGTATAATTGATAGCTTAAGCTCTCCGAACAAATCCACACTCGGACCCCTCTCATGACCCGCTGCTTTCTTTTATCTCACTCTCTGTATGCGATTTAATTTGTGTTTATCGATTATTCTAAGTAAGAAGACGATGGCATTTGAGTGAAATGGCTCTTGCAAGTTGAAAAAAATTGCGTTTCATTGAGAATGACTATTATTTTAACTTTTTGATATTGAAAATATCGGTGACTGCTATGAAGAGCCAGGTTATGGGCCTCAGCAAGTTGCCCGGCTAAGGGCCTAGACAAAGCAAGTCAACTTTGTCCAGGCTATGTGCCCCTAACGCGCTACAATCTCGAACAGAGCCGTACATAATTTACAAACATAGCCCTGATGTCCTGAAGCCGGCCAACCGTACCTACACCCGATATGACCTGGATCTGAATTTCTAGTCCGACGTCTTTTGCGAATTTTTCACAAGGAACTTGCCCTAAGTAATATTTGGTAGGAGCCGTCAGTACATTTTTTTTGTGTAAATGGTACGTAAATAACTAAGACACCAACTGAATTGCCCCACTTGGCCTGTAATTTCACATTCACTCAAGAGGCGGCGTATCGTTTCTCAGCATTTTACTCGTTTTATGACAATCCACGCTCCGACTTTCTCTCTACTGCCGAACGGGTATGAGGAGTGGAGTAGCCAGCTAATATTCCCCACTACGTGCCTGTTACTCGCTGTCGCCAATTGAACCGATTCCCGGCAAATCGTTTCATAAATTTGTGACATACGGCATAGGGTGTTTCGGTTTATTCTACTGCGCCTAAGAAAGTTTCACTTAACAAAAAACATGTCCCTACCCTTATTAAGAAAAATGCCCCCAAATTTTTTTCTATCTCAATACAATAATAATTTCATATCACTCATACCATAAAACTTCAATACAAATGTAATCGATTCCCAACAATATCCAATGGAGTGTGTACAATGTCGTCTACCCCGAAATGAATGGCTATTCACATTCGCCATGTACATACACTGGATGACATTAGCCTGGAAAACAGAATAGGTAGAATTCGAGGTATGGTTTGAAACGCGACCGCACGCCTATTTTGCACCAGTTAGGACAGCGGTCGCTAGGGTTTGGTACGTTGGGCAAGCGCCCATGAGTGAGATAGAAACGTTGAATCCTGAAGATATAGGCGAACAACCAGTGGTCAGAGATTTCTGGCCTCTGCAACAACCACGAGCGAACGGCTATTTTCCATCTCTTATTAAAACGCCGTTGTATCCCACTTGTCCACCTACACTGACATATCCACACGAATTTCTCTGGTCACCTTCGCAAATTCACCGATAATGCACCCCCCCCCCCCCCCCCCCTACTCGTGTTCCTTTATCCAACGGGATTGGTATACGAGCGCGAGAGAACGTATTCAGTGGGTGGGGGATATCGAGCGACGCCAGTAACTACAGATTAGTGTTATCAGAGCGTAACAACCCTGAAATGGTGGTTTACCTTGACACTGGGTGAAATGGAAGATACAGAACTCACCCTGGGCTAGACAGATGTATGCGAAATTCAACTCACTGTCAACTCAATAATCCTCGACAGCTTATTGCATAATTCAAAATTATTTCGATGCAATTTTCTTTACTGCAATTCATCGATGTTTAAAGAGATATTTTGGAGATATTTCGATTTTAGTAACTCGATCGAAAATTCGAAAGGTTTTAAATATCGCAGGTGAGAACCCTTGTTAAGTTCGATAACAATAGAACCTGCATAAAAAGACGTTAGGCAAAAAAATTGCAATACAAAACACCCGAAACACAAAAATTTATGAAACATTATCTGCCCACCAATGCCTCTTTTTGTCATACAACATTGGAAAGTACAAGCCGGTGAAGAAATACGTAAATATCCCGGAATGAAATTCTCTTACTCAGTGTCTGTCTTGATTCGTCTATAGAACAAATACTCTTGACGATCTTCAATTATGGTAACAATACTTTAAGTGCAAATTGACAATTGTTTATTTTATATTGTATAAAATATTCTTAGACATTGTATCTCAATCCGGTCAGCATATTAAAATAGCCTAGAGATTGTTCGGATCAGTCAAACGACAACTATACCTGGCCCCATTCATGTTTAATATCAAGCATTGTTATTGCGTATGGTCTATCTGACTTAAGTTTCTACTTGGAAAATGGATAAATACAGAAAACATTTGTTGAAAAATGTTTGAGCCAGCGTCCTCACTGAAGCCAAATTTACACTTCATGTTGAAATTAGATCCAATAATATTGCTACACATTTGTGCTTTCCGTTCCTCAATCAACTTCATGTACAATCGTCTTTTGTTGAATCGTGATTCTTTTCTCATCATTTTTATTCCCCGACCATGGGACGCTTTTTTATACCTCTCTTTCGCCTCAAATTCTACATGCATAAATTGCGCTTTATTACTGAACAGTCGAATTGTCAAATTATAGTATATTAGAGGAGGTTTCACAGAAATATTAGAAAAAAATGCTTCTACTCAATAGCTAAAAAAATTGAACATACCATATGGATGTAAAATATCTTTAAAAAATTGAATTACTATATTTTAACGAATCTTTTGAAATGACCCTAAGTATATACATAAAGGTATTTTTCTTCAAAATCATTAACCACGTCCATCATAACCTCACAGGACCTAATCATACTCTTAAGCATCATCAACCTCATCATTTTTCATTCAACTAAAACTCATCAATTTTTTCGCTGCATCGCTCTTTTTCATGGGTTCTCCTCCTCTCGTCTTTCCTAGCTGATGAATTCAGTTTGATAGGCTCGATTAATTGTCGTCAACTTTGGGAGAGGGTGATTAGTCACTGCCGTACGTAACAATCAGTACTGTAATCTCGGGGAAGAGCGAAGGGGCCGCTGGACTACGTTGTCACGCCCAGTAACCCCCAAGTCTCCATGTACTTGTTACCCATTCCATCGCGCACCCACACCCCATTACCACCCACCTGATTCCTTCAATCCCTTTTATTCTACCAACGTTTCCACTGATGCTCTCGAGTTCATTAAGCATCACCTCTTGACTCTCTCTGCGGGTACTCCATCGTTTCAAGTACTAAATGCTCGTCAAAATCGACATTCGACGAAGATTGGGTTGTACTGGACGTGCACCCGGAGGGCTCGAAACTCCCGGAAAATGCCCACTGGCGTTTCACAAGGGTCACCGTAGCTTTCAAGCTTTTCAAACAATCTATCTTGTGATCGTGTTACCCACCTTTGGGAATCTGCCTTCAGTACAGCTATCCCACTGTCCCTGTTTTACTCAAGTGGAATTTTCATATTTTCCGTCTTTATTTTATACTCCTCTGAAAACATGAATGGTATGCACTTTTAGCTCAATACCTTTAAAAATGGGTTTTGGGCATCGAGAAGTCAAGGAGTCCGCCATATAGTGACTCTAGACATTTTCAGATCAACTGGGCTCCCCCCCCCCCCTAATCTAATCTAATCTGCTACCCTTTTCAGACCCTCAGGGTGGAGATTAGCCAGGTAAAGCTCTATCGCGTGTCAGGAATTGTGCGGGCAACGGTTTTAACATCTCTTTTTCGTAACCTTTATCCTACGTTTTCACTTTCTTTTTCATTCAAGGCAGCGTAGTGGAGTGGTAAAACAATTGGGGAGCTACTAAGTGAACCATTTGATGATATGTAGGCCTAGGATTGAGTTTAAAGTGGTTTTTTTGGGGATTTAAACTGGATTGTTCAGTTGAATTATGGCGGGGATTGGTGGAGGGAAATATAAATGTTCTTAGTGACCTTGAGAAGGTGATTCTAAGATTTTGGCCTCATCAATTCTGCCCTGAACCTCTGCTTCGTTATTTCATGTTACAATGTACTTGCCCTCAAGTGGGGGGTAAGCTTAACTCCGTAGATTGGATCGACGGAATGACGGATAAAAGAGATGGGTGAGGAGAGGAAAAAAAGAACAACCCGCAGATTCTATCTGATTCATGGATGGCGGCTTATCGGTTTAGCACCTGTAGGTGGCTTGGATTGCATCTTCTAGTTGTAATTTTAGCATTCGATAAATCTTGGGATTTCCAGACTGAAAAAATGCGTAGAGTTGAACATAGAGAAGGATATTGTTTCACCATCTGTAGAGTGATAATGAATGGCGATGAAATATTTTGTTTTTTTTTGTCAATAATTTAGCTCTTCCCGCATTCTGATCAAAACTGAAATGCTGGCTTCTTGTACAAGTTTTAATGAGTTTTTTCATTTTTGTTTTCAATTTCATGTCTTCTATTTTCATGCTGAAGTTGTCATTCGTATCCACTACAAATACTGTATGTTTAAATGAAAGAAAATTAATGGTCATGTGTAAATTAATGGACTCCACATGAAATTCGATCATCTCAGAATGCTAGACTTTGGTTTGGCCGGTGGAAATTATAATATTCAAGCAGAATAGGTCGGACTGTACTACATCAATTTTTGCACACAGTTTGGAGTGGCAAAGTGAGACTATTATCATACTAGTATGATATTTCACTCGTTTCTGCACTTAATTCAAACCAGTAAATGAATATGAACACCATTGTACGCCATGGTGTACCTTGTGGGGTTCAGTTCAATTGCGTTCCCGTCGCGAACCCTGGGTAACGCTAAGTGCTAGAGAGGTTTGTACCTTTCCGCACGTTGATTTGTGAGATTTCAAAATTTTTTTAATTTATTAATTTAATTTCTTACCTTTAGTTGAGAAGGAGTTGGGTAGGTGCAGTATAACTACCCAGGCATACCGATGTTCAAATCAGTTATGTCCTGACAAGAACAAATCATTAAAAGCGACCAGTTTCCGACATTAGAAAACATCAGAACAAGGCAATGGAATGATCGGTGTGGTGCGGATTAAGGTGATCGGAGGTATTTTGGAGAGTCCATAAAATTGCATATTATCAATTAAATAATAAAAGAGCAACGTCTTACGATTGACGTAAACACGAAGTAATTTCTGAAAAAAAACAAAGTAAGAATCGTCGCATTCGATATGCTTCACGAAAATATGAAATAGTAGATATATGCAATCAAGAAATTCTCATTCTTCTAGGTATTGTTGCACTTTTATGTCATTTTTGATGGAGTGAAATGATTGAAACCGATTGGCACTAAACATATTTATTGGAGACTGTATTGGAGACTGAACGAAACGAATCATTTACTTCTTTCATTAAAAAAAATAGTCACACACACCCGAGATGGAAATTCGGAAATTACCAAATGTCTGATCTCAGCGTTAGGCCTTTTCCTAAACTGGAAAAAAAACATTCAATAATTTCATTAATTAATTAATCCCACAACCCGTGAACACTTTGGCCAATATGCTCACTGCACCCATCTGGAATTTCCGGAAATCTGGAATAATTCCAAATTAGCTCACTAAATTGAATCCGTACGCGAGAGAAACTTGGCAGTGCTTTTCTCCGATGCTCTACGTCAGAAAGCCGAGATCAAAGGGTGAATGGGAATGGGTACTGAGAAATGTTCGTTGTCACATGTCTATATGTCATGAAAACGCAAAAAGAACTTGCAGAAATTAATTCTATTATAGAAAAAAACGTTCACAAAAGAGAGAAAATTACGACGTACAAATTGGAATATTTTCACGTCATGATTTCTTTTTTGTTCTAGTAAGGTGAGTAAAGAATACTCAACTTGAAATTCCATCAAAAATATGGTGATTATCCTCACGGGAGGTAATGAAATTTCAAATTTCATTTGCAATCTCCACAATTATTCACGTAGAACATTATTGATTAATTAAGAATTATTGAAGGGTGGAATCTCTGCTCAAGTCTTAGGAAGTAGAAATCAGCTTTGTGTTAGCGTTAATGGATGCTGTAAGTCCGCTCAACTATAATAGGATGCACCAGAGAAAGGCACCGTGAGAAGGCACCCATCAACACTAAGGAACGATAGTTTAGATCCGTTTATTTGAAGCAATAAATACTTAATTGAAATTTTGAAGTATATTTACGATGACTTAGACCACAGGATTTAATAATTTCTAATAAATGAAAATAGTCATATGCGCTATTTTTCAAGTTTCACAGACAAAAATACGTTCCAAATTTTTAGAAATTTTGAATATTAACTCACAGTACCCGGAAAATCAGGTATATTCTCACAGAAAAGCCGGGAATTTTAAGACTTTATTCCCTTGTTTTCACAAAATTCCTAACTTTTCCAGTAACGGAATATTACGTTTGGGAAATTCCCTGAATTTTAGTTTCGGAAAATATCCTAAATTTCTGGATGGTATTCCGAAAAATTAAACGCCTTGTCGTTGAACTTTGATGCACATGTTACATCAAAGAAGGGAATTTCATATACCGTTCCACATTCTTGTGATGTCACAGTATATTTTGGATGCGATTTGAAGTAGGTCGGATAGGATCCAGGGTATCTCTCAATATAAAATTTACATGAAATTTTTACTGAAGATCGTCCGTTAGTCCGAGAGTGTCCATCTGGGGACGGAATAATGTCGCCAGTAGTAGAGGGATTTTTTTTAATTGACTAGAAGCGGGCTCGCTTTTGCACAGTTTCCAGGTGTATATTCAGATTTATTTCCTTATTTGATATTTTTTTTTGTAGAAAAACACAAGAATTTAGAATTTATTTTAGATATAAGTATAAAAGCTTCATTTTTTTACAGAAAATTAACCGATCGAAGCCGAAGGCGGGCGATATTCGATCACAATTATACGAGCATCTCGATCGAAGATGATTACATGTAGTAAGCCTCGAGTGAGGTAAACTTCACAACGTGTAGAGATTTGAATTTTAAATCTCTCTCATCACTACTCGTGGCGCCACCCGAACGGATCTTCATATTTTAGAGCAGCGTAGAATTATCGTTTAGAAGATGATGACGGGTATTTTTTAGATTCCATATGTTCTTTTATTTATTTAATTTGTTGGACGGGTGTGGATCTAATCATCTTCGATCGAGATTCTCGTATAATTGTGATCCAATATCGCCCGCCTTCGGCGGGCTCATTCGATCGGTTAATTATACTTGGCATCTCGATCTCGATGATTACATGTAGATTTTTAGATATGTGATAATTCTAGTTGAATTTACTTTATTATGGTGTAATTAATACAAAGGGGCTAATAGAGCGGGCAAATGTGTCTTCTGATGTTTGAATTGGTTTATTATAAAATTTTGCAAAAACTTGCGATTTTTCAGCCCAGCCCGCAGTTTTTCTGATTAAGAACACGGCTACACCACGGGAGAAAGCTTTTGATAAAGCTGCATGACGCGTGCTATATGCGCGAACTCTTTGATATCAATACCAGCCCTTTCTAGCATATTTTTGATCCAATGACTAATAGTTTCAGAAGTTGCGAACTTGCTAGAGCTAGTAACGTGGCCGTTTTTCCGGTAAGGAATTTTAATTCCTCTGAGTTATGGGTTTGTTCAATGTCATCTAGGGCACTTGATGTGTGCCATGTTGATGAATATCTTAGTTTTTTAGGACGTTTTTTGGGAATTCCTTTAAAGAATCTTGATAACAGGTCATCTTTCGATACATCTTTACTTGAAATGAGTGAGATAGCTGATCTAGCTCTATTTAAAGTACTATAACTAGAGGCTAGGTCGAATTTGCTGGTCAAGAAATGTATTATTGTTGCGGACACCGCAGTTAACCAAGACTTCGATTAAAATAATGCAGAGATAATTACTGTTCAATTCCAACGAGTCCGCCGGTTATTCATATAACGCGTAGGTGAGGAAGCAAAACCTCCACCGTAGATGGAGAGGATAACCCCCCCCCCATCGAAGACGGAAAAGATACACCTTGATCTTTGGAATTAGAACAATGCGCAGCTGGTAGGCGTGCTTAATCTTGGGATTCGGACATAGGTGGAGTAAAAAGTCAACGGAAATAGGGGCAATATGCCTAATAAGGAAAAGCCACCCCTCTTCTATCAAAATTCGGCTGCTCAAAGGACAGGTAGCCACCTGCCCTTGGTGGTTAGGAAAATCAATAGAGATCTACATGGGTGGGATTGGATAAAACCAAAAAAGGAAGGCGGAGAAACAGGTGCCCCATGAACAAGTAGGGGTTTTTTCCCCCATCTAAGTTCTCCCACTTGAAACAACAGAATCCATCTTGTATGCTACGCTGAGATTTACGACCGGCGTAGGGAACCGTTGGCTTGACAGTAGAACTGTCATGTTTATGACTTCACGTGTTCATACCGAATAGAACATGGGAGTTCCTGGAAAAGCCATAAAATGCGCCCTAGTTCACCTTAGAAACCAGCTGGCAACGGCGGTGTTTTCTATAAACACCGTGGATAAGGATGACGCACTCCCCTTCTTTTGAATTGCCGAAAAGCGACTTGCCTTAGATGGAATGATTAAAATCAGCCATAGAGACCACCTAGCAACGGAGGTTTTTCCTATAAACACCGTATATAAGGCGACCTAGTTCCAAATTAATGAGAAAGGGAACCAAAGCATGGGAGCTTATGGGAGCCAAATCATATAAAAGGGGATGATTTCGGCGTTCCCGAAGGCAGCCTTCAAGCGTCAACTCCAGTCGTGGTTACTGGTCCCCAGACCCAGTCTCCAGCTCTCCTCAGTCATCAACTTCAGCCGGTCTAAAGGTTGCGAAGTCAACTAACCGTCCGTCTGAAAACCCACAGACAGCTCAGCCCCTACAACACAGACTGCATTCAAGTTCGGCCGGTATCAAAGGTCGCGGAGTCGGCCAGTCACTCGTCGCCAACTTTATCAGCGCAAGAACCCAGCCGAGTCAACACTGAGCCTCATTTGCAGAACCCTGTCTGTTGGCCAGCTCATCAGGGTCTCCAGCCTCAATTACCGCTGAGACATAGACCATCGGCTCCACCCAAGTAAAGTCGCCCCCCGTGGTATAAGCGACGCTACCGAGCCCCGCGTTACGAAGGTTCTCCCAATCAACCAGTTCATTGCATTGGTTGATTACTTTCAACTGGTCCAATCCCATCAACTACATCAAGACCATCAACCACATCAACACCATCATCATCATCAACCCTATCCAAGGCACTGCTAGTATCTGGGTCATCACCAGAACTCGAGTCAGCACTCTCAACAGGAGCCTGTCTGCTTCCTCGGCCTACCATCTTGAACTCACAAGTAAGTGAGAGCTTCCAGCTTGGGATCATTGCACCCGTATCCAGAGTCATCGCATCTGAGTGATCGTACCATCCCGCTTCAAAATCTCAAAAACTGTAAGTCCCAACGCTACACGTAATACACTTCTTTTTGATCACTTTCAAACTATTACACTTACTCCTCGTTTTTATCTCGGATCTCTTCTGTATTATTTCACCTTTGAAAATAAACCACCAATTTACTATAGAACACAAGGGAATATAGGGTATTCTTTCTCACTCATCCCGGTTTGACTCCTACGTACGATTATCCATGGTACACCTCAGTGTTTTGTCCCACACAATCAGTTCCCAACCTCGAGAATTACTCCTCGAAACCATCTTGT
>JAPYZM010002925.1:0-12423 GCA_030522845.1 Psyttalia concolor
TATATATATATATATATATATTGTTGTGTTGTTATGTATTGGCCGATTTATTCTTACAGATATTAATCTATTAAGATCAATAATAAAAACAAATACAAAATTACCGCCTACATTCCTAATTTTGAACCCACTTTTCGCAATCCATTCACTGAAGGTGATCATTTGAAGCTTATGGGAAAATTTTAAAAAAATGGAACCAATTACTTGAAGAGTAGTTAACTTTAGAAACGCATAAGAAACAAATGAGACTAATTATAATCAATTTTTTCACCAAATGTACGTTACTTCACCCCTAACTCAAAGACACTCAAAACTTTAATGATAATAAAATGGCCACAAAAGATTTATGTCAAGTGAATCGAATAATCTGCTTTTTCGTCAGCTTCGCTAGAAAAAGTAAAGAAAGTGAAAAATATTACACAACAATAAAAAAAGGAAATTTTGCAAACAAAGTTCTCCAAGCAGACTCTGACAACGAATCCGAATCTGATGGAAAATAAAAATTTTTATTCTAGTCTCCTGTAAACGCTTTTAATCTTTTCTATTTATCTCCAAAATAAATTTTAAATTCTTGCACTTATCTATAAAAAAAAAAACACATTAAATATGAAATAAGAAATAATTGGGAATGGACACCTGACAGCTTCGCATAAGAGCGCGGATTGCGGGTAAAATTCGAGTTGATTAAAAACAAAACTTGTCACCAATGAAATAACTCAGTACCTTATAAATATACTAATTTTCTCAGACTAACATTTAAAATATTATAGTCTTCTAGACCCCTGCCATCACACGAAGAGGTCACATCTCGTGCAATTAACCCGAACACTTCAAACTTTGGTAACCGAAAAATATTGGCAACTGATGAAATTCTCTTGCTCACACCCTTGCAGTTGATGTAAAACCCTACAATAAAAACTACAACGTGAACTAACGGCCCTTCAGATGGACTCAAACGCCCGCTCTTGAGTACTTGCTCGCTGGGAAAATATAGTCCCGTTAGCTCGAACCCTCTTTAAAAGCTCGAGTCATCGTTTTGCTGCTTTTTTATTCCAAACTTTTGTTTTCACGCCTAATCATTGGTAACGAATTACCGAATTCGTTTACAAGGAGTACACTCATTGATTGCAGATTGTGGGAATTATTTTGATACTTCTGGTGGGTCTATAGGTCTCCAAACGAAAAGCAACTGGTCACGATCGTACGCCATCGCTTACCTCGCCCATTATCTTATTTACGCCCTCATTGTCTCAATGTATCATACCAATATATCGAGCCATTACTAGTATGTGTATACGCACCTAATCGTAAATCGCTCGTGGATATGTACACGCGTATTACTTCGCTACAAGTGATGGGGACAGTTACCCAGTTTAAAATCAAACATCCCAGTGACGTTTATAATGACCAGTTGACGAAACACGTACACACAAATCAAGATTGAACGAATTTGCAATTTGTGTCTCGGTCTCAGTCACTTTACGTCATTTCTTTAATTCTGGATTAGTTTGGATGTCTAGGTTGCGCAATGAAGTAGTCGTACAGGATTAGCAAACTGGGATGTAGAGTAATGCTACCATTTCAAATTGATATTGAATTACTCGGATTTATTCATTTTTATTAGTCTATTATATTGGACTCAATGGGAGTGGAGGTCTGCGGAGAGTTTGTTTGCGTATGAAAGTCGAGCTCGAAATATTTCATGTTTATTATATGTATGTTTATTTTTAGGAATAGTAAAGAATTTTTTCTCAATTTTTATGTTTTCGATATAAAAGGTATGTATAGAATATTTTTTAGACGGAAGGAAACATGTGTTGAATATTACCTCTTGAATATAGAAAGTAAAAAAAAAACCCGACATTTAAGGAAAACTTCCGATTATGGGATGTCGAAACTGCAGATATTGCGATTTCACTAGAAATATCGTCAGTTTTTACTGGCGCGTCAAAATATTCTAAACCAAATTCACCGCAGCATCCATTTAATAAATTATTAAATATCCATTTTTTACTTTTTTTTATGGAGCCGAAACTTCTGTTGTCTTAGAGTCATTAAATTTATCTATTTTTACTTTTCAAGAAAATCTCTCTATTTCAATTTATTTTATTTTTTTTACTCTCTTTTCTTGATATCCCAATTTTGGAGACAGCTCAATAAAACTAATGAGAATGTAAATGTTTCAGGTGGAACAATATTAAATCTCCTAATCGTTACTCATACTTATACTTTTTTTTATCAATACTTGAAATATTGTCATCACATAATTCACTATGATACTTCAATTTTATGAGTTTACTGATGTTTCGGTCAAAAAATAATATGTTTTTAACAATATGTTATGTTTAATGATATGTTTTACTAATATGTTTTTTTTTAATGTCTACAATTTATTATTTAACACAAGAATATGCCAATATTCTCTTTAGAAATGTATTCATTTTTTCACATTGAAATCGTGATAAATAATATCCTAATTTGGAATCCAACCGACTTTTATCAGTCCTCGTCGGTACTTTTGCTTTCCCATCATCTCCCAATGGAAAATTTAATGCGCCAACGCAAGTGGTAAACTATTGCACTTTGTAGGGTTGATATAAACCAACGAATTAAGGTCTACCCGAGAATTGCATAATCTTCTCAATATGGCTGATGCGTTACATCGATCTACACCAATGACCACAATTTCTACTCACATAAAGATTTAAATAAGTAAATAAATTCTCCCATGAATGAATAATAACCATTCAACTGAAGAATGTCCACAAAAGAATACACTAACTTGTATATGAGAGTGAGAATAAAAATTGTAGAGCTGGAAAATAAAACCGAAAGAATAGAATGGAATATCTGAAAAATATTTTCTCCGTCTGAATGCATTTCAACCGTCCCAAGGTCACGGAAAGTATGGTTTATGGTTACGGCGGGATAATAAAGTAATTTACTGCCCCTCTTAGCTTTTCCCTCACCATTCTTACCTCATTGTCTTCTCCCGACTTTGTTACCTTCTTGGATGTTGTGACAGTTAGCGGGTTCTGCCTGTTACTTTTACGATAGCCTCAATCAGATTTCTCAACCGTTTTTGTTGAATTCAATATTCTCCCCCGAATTGTGACAACAAATGCTGCAGTAGCGACCAAAATCAGCGAATGAACCTCAAAACGAATGAAGAATCAACGAATTTCAACGAATCATCAAATTAATACTAAATAACGGATTTTTTAGGAATAATAAATATTCTTCTTTGAATGAAGAAACATTGAATTATAAAAGAAGAGTTTGCGTAATTATCCATAGCGATCGACCTTCTCGTCTATATACTACCTCTCAGAATCATCGATCATTTTTTCTCTCTCTTCTGGATACAAGTAGTAAAGATAAAAAGTACCAAATGTCACGATCTCATTCAACTGCAATCTAGATGATGAATTTAACAATTCTTCCTGTTTCACCCATAATATACAACATATTCTAAACCATTATCGTCACTCGGAGAGTGAACCCAAACGCCTTGGAATTTGGCTATACGAAACTATTTGGAACTCATCAATACAATTCCTTGGATCGACAACAAACGACGAAGCAACGATCAACATCAAAAGATGCACCAATGAAGCCGGACGCAGAATCAAGTTCAACGAAGTATGACATTAACGTTAAGTAATAGTACGGATATTTCTAGAGACATTGAACATTTTTCCTTGAATAATGACATATTGAATTATAAAAAAAAAGATTTTGAACATTTATTCATATTGATCTCCTCCTCATCTCTTTTTACAATTATCTTAGAATTGTTAATAATCTCTTTCTCCTCCTCTATGTACAAATAATAAACAAAATTGTCGAATGCCACGATTAATGAAACGAACACTCGCCAACGAGAGATCTCGGGCAACTACATAATCTAAATTATTAATATAATAATTCTCTCAGTTCTATATACAATATATTATAATTTTCTATACCATTATCATCACTCGGAGAGGTCTCCACTTGTGCAGTACTCTCGAACGCCTTGAAATTTGGTAATTCGGAAATATTTTAAACCCATTAATTGAATTCCCCGGGTCTTGAGACTTGAACCAACCCCCCAGGATTTCCCGTAAATTCGGTATATATGTCACCATACAAGAACTACGAGATCTTCCAGATTTCCCAGAACACAAAAAAAATGAATGATACAAAAAATTTAATCACTGGTAGCGGTTAGTCGTCCATTCGTTTGGATTCAGCTTTGTCTCCCAGTGAGAACAGTGATGGGTTTCAGGAGTAGCATAGGCGGACTGTGAACATGGGGCCTGCCCTGGCCGACGGAGTTGCAGGCGGATGTTGGTGGCGAGTGTGGAGACATGGGCTCGGGGCTGCTTCCTGGCGATGCTGTTGTCGAGGTCGGTTGAGCTGGCAGATGATGTTGACCCAAGTGGTACCTGGGCTGGCCGAAGACGGCCTGATGCTGTTGATGGGCAGCGAGGTTCCTCAAAGTGGTATAGAAATCATATGGATTGGCAGCAGAAGGCATAGCAGGGGTTGGCAAACCGCTGGGATAGCCTGCAGGTGTCTGGAGAAGTCTCTCCATCGAGAAAGCTCCATGGCTCGGTGGAGCTGCTGTGGCTGGCACTGCCTGGGGCTTGCAGGGCATACTAGTGGAACCAGGTAATAAACTAGCTGGATAGCCCGTTGGTGTTGAATAAGCTCCAGTCGCTGGTGGATATCCAGCCCTGTGGAGATAAGGCAACGAATACAGCGATCCTGGCCACACCGGTGGTGCATAGGGGGTCTGATAAAGTCCACCAAGCACAACACTCCTTTTGAATGCTGCCAGTCTCGATCGCGAAGCCGCTGTCGTTCTTCGTCTCAATTTTCCCGTTGTTCCACCAATGAATACATCCTCGGAGCTTGGGTCCAACATCCAGTAGTTGCCCTTTCCCGGATCGTCGTAGTGGCGTGGCACTTTGACAAAACACTTGTTGAGAGATAAATTGTGACGGATTGAGTTCTGCCAGCCTTGCTTATTGGTCTCGTAGTATGGAAAATGTCGCATTATGTACTCGTAGATTCCGTTCAGTGTCAGACGCTTCTCTGGACTCTGACGAATTGCCATCATTATGAGAGCGTTGTAACTATACGGAGGCTTTTCATTCTTCTTCTTCTCCTCACTCTGCTGATTTTCCTGGCTCGAGGGACTCTCGCTAGTTGCATTACGAGAGCAGTCCAGCGGCGGTGTCTCCGCACCGTCGCCCGTTACGTCCAAGTCGCTCGAATCCTCGCTATCATCGGCGTGGGAGATCGTTGGAGATATCGAGGACTGACTAATCGTTGGAGTTGGTGGGATACCAGCGCACGCCTCTGGAACTATACTTCTGATGCTGAAGTTACTTTTTAGGGTAGCTCGCAGGGCTGGTGAGCCCCTCACTGTCTGCTGCTCACTTGTGCTCTCCATGTTCACCATTTTTTGTTTGTTTATTCACTCTTTTAACAGTTTTGCAGATATCCAGAAACACTGAAACGTCCTCACAATAACACAAGTTCGGGTAATTCAATGGTTGAACACACTGAACACTTTTGTTTATTTCGGTGGAATAAATTTTGAAAAACTCTTGAATGTTTAGGAAAGTTTTGTTCAAGTATAATGAACGAAGTGCACCGTCCAAGCGGTCACACGTATCTGGTGGTTCCCCCACTGCAGCGGTTTATATACCTCGGTTTAGGCACCGCCTAGTTGCCGAGGGGACGCGCCCTCCTTTGCTCTACTCCAATAGCATAGGAGGAACGTCGCTCGGCAGCACTCACCCCACCACCACTGTTTGCACCCAATGTTTGACAGCAAACAATGCAAACAGCCGGGGCGCACGGAATCGCTTACCCAGAGGTGGGGAGCGCAGCCGCAACACGCATGGAAATACAAACAAATCGTGGAGCTCTCTGTGCCTCACCCTCTTTGGGCACTTTTTTTCTAAACCTTTTTACTGCATATCCCCACCTTGGCTTTCATCCAATCCCCATGTGAGCACACTCATTGCGGTTTATTCTGTTTGGAGTCAATGAATTGGGAGCATTTTTTAGGATGGGATTTTCTGTGGGCAAATAGTCTTACCGCCGAAGAACACTCGTGAGTCATGGCTTGAGGGCTTCGATGATGAGAGAAAATTTGGGAATTGAGAGAAATTGGGTATTCGGGAATCGTTCTGATAGGTGGACGGGTGGGGTGTAGAACGGTGGGAATTGAAGGTTCGAAAGATAAGAAAATTTATTGAAAAATGGAAAAATACTATTTCTTCAGTATTATCTGTTTTTGAAGTACAACTAGAAATTATTTTCTACCTTATCTTCCTATTAAATTTGTTTGAAACAAACAAGCTACTAGAAGTACCATATCAAATTTTAATTATAAAAATCTTAGCTGTGTCAAAGTAATTTCTAATGGTTTTTTCCAATTATGAAATTTAAGTGTAACTGATGGACTAATTCCATTGGGACGGCTCGCATTGTAACTTTTGTAAGTTTCAGCTATAGAATAAAAAATGCCGTATTTGAATCATCCCAATGTCTCAAAAGGTGAATTTTTCAGATCACTGAAATGAAGGTTTTAAAGAGTTGGTTCGGTTCCAATAGCACTAGTACTTTCGCTTACTTATGACGAGAGACCTGAATATATCAAAAATTAAATCTTAATATTTGCAAAGTCTTATTTATTCTGACGTGATGGACACCTTTTGCATATAAAAAGCATACACAGAGAGAAAAATTCAATAAAAATTACGTCTCAGTACCGTAATCTGCCAGCCAAAATAATATTCCGTAAAAATTACGGAACAGTGCCGTAGTTTGACAGTACTGACACGTAATTTTTATTGAATATTTCTCTCCGTGTAAAGAAAGAACAGTATACATTAAATTACTCGCATGCAATAAATGCAAATGTGAAATTCCCATTCAATTTTCTTTAAAAAACAACAAAAAACTATTAAATTTCGTTACTTTGAGAACAATTTTCTCAATTTATAATAGTTCATAACTGACGGGCATTTTCGGCCTCCGCACACAATTTATGCCGATCAACAATGAGATCCGTCGATGATTTGATCATTATTTCTTCTGTAATCAGCCACAGTGACTTCATAGGTGACAAATTAGGCGACCGGCGCCGATCGTGTAATCCAATACTGTCTAATACTTAGGGCTCCCATAGAATAATAATCTATTACAATGGAAAGAATAATATTTTGTAAATCATATTGTCTTTTCCTCGAACAATTAATATTTCATTGACAATAAATGCATCATTATCTTGGCGTAATGCGATTGAGTATTACCAGGAAATTTTCAAGGTTCTTGACAAATGTAGGGTGGGAGGGCGAGATGGTCACTAAATCGGATAAACTTTGCCCACGAGTATTGTTTCGGGGCCATTGTCAGGTTAACAGGATTAAGGTTACTTGTAGGGATAGGGTTACGGTGAATAGCGGAGTGTCGCAAGCGATTGGAGTTACCCATCTATCAAGTGGCGCCCTCTCGCGGCTTTCGAGTACACCAACATTCTCTGACTGTGGTGAAGGTAGTTTTTAATCCAACAAAATGGTATTAGAGGGTTTCGGTTTGGAGTTTTCCTTGGTTTTAGGATAAAGTCTGACATGAGATGATGCCGTTGGGGGATTTCGTCTTAACTAAAATCGAATTAACCTCTGGCATTAGACAGTTATGTCGTGGTAAGTGCAATGAGAATATCCAGTCGGTGGTTTTAGGAGTTCATTTACAGGTTTCGTATACTTTAGCCTCGTTGGTGGCTTTACTTTGCAAATTATTGATAACTGCAGTTATTCGACATTTGAATTCTCGCTTGAATAATTTTTTGAAAGATTTTGTTTGTATTTTTTCGTCCGAAACTCATTTCTTCCTTTGTCAATAGTCTATTTGGAAAATTATTCAGGTTTACACTTTTATTATCTCCATATAATAATTATTATTATGGTTGTATTATTAATTAAGGAATCAATTAGCAATTAATATGTTAAAATAACTGCATCCCGAGAAAATTTCCTAAATTTTTTGTTTTTCTCTTTCTTTTTCTAAAAATTTTCATAAATTTCCATAACAATTTTAAGTAGATAATTAATTCTGCAAACAATTGGTAAAAACAATACTTAGGAATTATCTCTTTAAAATGGGACTCAATAGTAAATTTTACATTTAATGCAAAAATATTCCCACCCTCAACTTTTTTTTATGTCGAATGGTAAATTTCTTTCAAGAATTTCGATTTAACGTTTTTAGCAGAATTAATTAAATAAAGATAAAATATAACGTCTAAGGAGTCATGATTAATATAAACATGTGTCTAAAATATCGTAACGACTGAAAATTCGTATGAATTGATTTATCATATATTGGGTTCAATTAAATTTGTTGACTCTCGAGCGAGGTTAATCGTTTAATCAGATAACTTGCGTCGCAGTTTCAATGGCTGAGGGCACGATCCCACTGCGAGAATGAGACCCAAGAATGCCCATGAAACCTGTCATAAATAACGAGAAACTAACGCTCATTTTGATATCTCACCATTTTTATGGATAAATTGGTGGGTTTTTTTCCCCGAGAGAGTGTTTCGGTATTTGAGGGAAACGGAGAAGGGACCACCTGGGCGTGGACGGGCATTTTTGATACCATCAGTGAGAGATGGTGGGATGGTGGTCTGGAGTCGGCAAATGGGAAAACAATGTTTCACTGATCTATGCCGCAAAAGTCAAAGGTTCACGGGTGAATATAACTTTTCAACGGGATAGAATGATGGCTTTATATGTATATCCCGTCCCTCCTGCCGTGAATATGTCGTCACCCTGCGGTGAGACGAAGATTTACCTGTATTCTCGTATATTCTTTTTCTTTTTTGAATTTTCAAGGGGAAGTCAAATGGCGAAAGCCCACAATCCATCGAAAACGAAATCGAAAAAACTTGAAAGAATCAACAGATGCATTTATTTATAATAAATGAAAACATTCTCAATTACGAAGTAAAGCAAATTTTTTATAACAATTCATTTTAAACAGAATATTTTGTTTATGATCCAAGGAATAGGCTGCGAGAAAAATTCATTGATTTTTAGAATCTTACCCATTGTAATTTCCCAAATTATTGCAAATAAATTAATGTGAGGAAATTGTCATCATTCCAAAATCAGAAATGATAAATAACCCTCGGAATATTGCCAAAGAGAAATTTTCAAAATCAATGATTTATCCTAAAGTTTCTATATTCCTTCTCCATATCCAAATTGCAACATTTACCTGAGACAATCTGAATTCCTATGACATTTCATCAAGACACACCCAAACCTACTTACCTTTCATTGTGTCCTAATAAGCTTCCACCGCTTTACAATGCGTTCGCATACCGGTTCCCCTCTCCCTGCTGCACAAACCTTTCATGTAGATATTCCTTGCCAAAATAAACCATATAATACACAAAAATGTTCTCAAATCAAGGGAGAAATAGATCACCGAATTTAGATATGACGCCAGTAATCACTCGGCGGGGGAGGGGGAGCAGGAAACTGTAGCTAGTAATTGAGAACTGGTCGTCACGCCCTCCACAAATTTTTCAACGGAATATTACCTGCCAAAATAAAGTCATAGAGTAAAAATTGTTCAACCCAAAGCGTATTTCAATTTCTCAATTTTTTCTTCATTCAAATTTGTAAATAAAAAATGATGGAAGTGAAGAGAGAGGGGAATGACGCAAAGGAACGGGGGCAGGTATTGGAATAACGATCACCTCTGTTTCTATAATCCTTTCAAAAGAATATAATTTGCTGAAGCAAAATGTTTTTCACCCGAAAAAGTAGTAGTCCACCAAATTTGCGTATTTTTACCTATTATAGTTTTCCGTCTCTTCACTGAGAGAAAAACGTACTTTTGGCTGAAAAATTAATTTTTTGTGCAAGAAGATTTTTTACTGCCACATAATTCTCGAGCCAATCTTTTTCTTTTGTTCCTTAACTATTTCTAATTGTTCAGGGAAGGAAAGTTGAAAGGTTTTTCGTTTCCTTGACAACGTACATACTTCAGGGCCAAGCAAAAAAAGATTGGCTCACGAATTATGTGATGGTAAAAAATATTCTTGAACCAAGAATTAATTTATCAGCCAAAAGTGCGTTTTTCTATCAGTATATGAAAGTTTTAAATCAGTCGATTTAAGAGGGCTGAGGAGGCGGACATTGGCGCAGGAAGCTGGGGCAGGCGTATCCAATTGGGGTAGCAAGAGGGCACTCATTACGTCATTATCGCAGGAGCACGCCGCATTCGCCACACCCTTGAGACTCCCGGCATTGTTGAATATATATGTTGGATTTCTTGTCCCTTTTTTCTCCGTTTTTCACGTCTGTAAATTCCTTTTTTCCCTTTCATCTGGGCCACGTCCAGCGCCGCTTCTATGCCCTGGGTATACACCCAATTTCGGTGAAAATGCCTGCCCTTCCCCCTCTACCACATCTCTCCGTCCATTATTTTCCGTCCCTCTTCTGTCCTGTGTGTTCCTCATGCTGTTTTTATGACTCCATCGACGTTTGCTCCAACAGGTCGGGCCAGGTATCGGGCCCTAGGGACAGTGGACCAACAAACGATCGCCTATTTGTTCAACATTGAAGTCTACTGTAGGCATACAATAGACATCTGCCGATCAAAACTTTCAATTATTATTTTTCATTAAAATCACATCGATTTTTTTTTGAAACGTTCTCTGGAGGAGAATTCATTGGAAATATTCTCGAGTGGTTTCTAAACTCAATTGTTATTATTTGTAAATTTTTTGTCTTGTAGGAAGTGGAGCTTCGTAAATTATTGCTTTTTGAAAGATTTATTGGAAATTCTTTCAAGTTCATTCTTAAATCATTTTTCTCGCATTACTGAACACTTTACAATTATTATTGATGAAATCC
Organism: Psyttalia concolor; assembly: GCA_030522845.1. Classification (NCBI taxonomy): domain Eukaryota; kingdom Metazoa; phylum Arthropoda; class Insecta; order Hymenoptera; family Braconidae; genus Psyttalia; species Psyttalia concolor. Next base: position 10,935 of record JAPYZM010002925.1, read on the forward strand.
GTTATCAACATTGAAGTATCAGAATAATAAATTATTTATCAATATTTTTCAATTGAGATGTTTTTATGTGATTTTCATTGGAAGTTCAATTTTCATGGCAGTTAAAGTTGTTCCAATTACATCGAAATTATAAAATTATGAAAAAGATAACTCATAATTTAATTTTCTAAATCCACCAACTTCATAATTTGATTAAAATTAGTATGGAATTCTTATTATTCATCGTAAGAGCCTCCGTTACAAAAGTTGAATGGTAAAGTGTGAAGATTCCGTGGATTTCCCTATATTTTTCGAAAGAATCGCGTCAAATGGATGATCCATATCCAAATTTTGACACAAATCTATTCACGTCTTGATCAACAATGCAATCCCCCCGCACTATTTTCTCATTCTCCACTAACTTTCAATTCAAAGTCACTGGCTTTTCCACCAAAAATACAAACTCAGTATATCTCTTTCCCCACAGTGAGAAATAAACAATAACCCCCCACCCCCATTCCCCGTGCAGTATGGATAATCTTTTTAGGGCCTCCAGTCGAGTGAAAAAGGGTTGAACGCGTCGCGCAGAGCGGCGGCGAGAAAAAAGAGAAAAGCTCGGTGAACCGGAGAAGTCAAGCGTACTCCGAATGGAGCAGTACGGCTGCGAGAGATTTTTTCACAGAATCCTAATGCGATTTAGTTTTTCGAACTTAAAAAGTTAAGCAGGTTAACCTGTCGACGTAAGCGGTTAATCTCGTGAAATCTCCGTCGGTCACCTTTTGGCGAAGGTGTATCTGAGGGACTGAGACGCAGGACGTGAGGGGTCTAGTATACCTTGGATCCAGGTGCTGGTTAAAAAAAATAAATAACGTCGTAAAGTTTCAGAAAAGATAGCTATATCTATAATAATTGTTTCACTAATACTACATGCTGTTGAAAAAAGAAAAAAATTATTGGAAATTTGTGTGAGACTTTTCCAAATTTTGTTTTTCTCTCCGAAAGATTTTTTTTGCGGTTGTCTGAACTTTTGTTTTCATAACAATTGTACCGCTGGGATACGGTCATTAATTTTTGAGAGCTTTATTTTGTTAAGTTGAAATTCTATCCGGGAAAAACAAAGGTATTTCATCTTTTTTAATGTGCACAGTTGTTTAAAAAACTGTAATTCACGAAGCAATGATCAAACGGTAAATCAATAGAACTCCCTTTCTCTATTGCACGTATTTTTGAAAAATAATAAAATGTCTTTGCTAGAAATTTTTCGCTTGAAATTTTCAAAGTGTTTGCTTTAAAAAAATATCTAAACACTAGAGGAAAAAACTAAAAGAAAGCGTCTCAATGGAAAACCTTCTATATAACGATAAACTTTTCTTGATTCCTTCCATAATAGTTTAAAGAAACCAATTTTTCTTCCCGGCGGGAGCAAAGTGCTCACTTCCCTCCCGCTACGCGGGAGGGAATTGCGACTTTACTCCTACGCCGGGGAGAAAAATCATGTTCTCACCACGGA
>JAPYZM010002926.1:0-12423 GCA_030522845.1 Psyttalia concolor
AAAACCAAAGGGGGGACCCTTTCCATTCTTCCGATTTTGACCAATTTCGGCACTCTTTTGACGATATCTCAAAAACTATTGATCCTATCGTCACGGGGTCTGCGCCATTCGAAAGCTGAGCTCATTTCCTATCGATATAGGGTGCTCTGACGTTTCTAAAATGATTTATTCACCCCTTTTTTAGCAATTTTATGAGTTTCAGAAAAACTGAAAAAACCGTTCGAAAAATCATTTTAAAAACTTGCCCATAGCATATATCCATGGGAAATTTGTTGTGAAAGGATAATCAAATCGAACGTAATTAACATTCCAAAAGATAAACGATCCGGGTCTTCAATTTAAATATTCATTTCCGCTCTAAAGTCTCGAGTTAAGGGTTTGAGGGTTTCAAAAATGTCTTTAAAATCTGAAACTAATACTTTCTTTTCGATACATCAGCAGTTATATTCGAGTTCCAAAGACGTTGATGATTACAAATGATTGGATTAATCATTTGTTCCATTACAATCAATTAAATTAAAATGTCAATAAGGGGATTATTTTCACCCACCGACCAAATAAATTTTCCCTTGCAGAAATTTCACCGAGTGATGATGCCTTGGCTCCGGTATCTCGCCCACAAATTCCCAGACATTTTCCACTGATTTATACTTATAAATGTCTCTGCCAGTGTTACCGGGGACACCGTATTCCACGTGTGGATCAATTCCACCGAAAACTAGGACAGTCTCCTCTCCATTTGTATTTGCTGACTTCTGTAGCCTTGGGGTGAAGGGATCGTCGGTGTCTGTGTCGAAAAATTGAGACACCGAGCTCGTTCCAGCATCAAAGTCGAGGGGATTCGGTGGGTAGAGGGTCTGAATTGCCTCTGGGGGCTTTCGAGATCGTGGAGTTGGCTGTGGACTTTCAATATTTACCTAAGGAAGAGGAGAAAAATCATCTTGTCTGGAAATTATTCAAAATAATTCCCATACGACCGGCAAGAAAAATCGTTGTTTTCAGATTTTTTAAATCTTAAATTCCCATTTTTCAAACAACTTAGCAGAGATATTAAAGTCTAATTAAGACGTAAGAAGACGTAAGACTATTTGGAAACTCATTTTTTCCAGTGATTGGATCCCTGAGAATTATAAATATATATTTGAAAAAAACTAGAGAAAATTGGGAACATTTTCAAACAGGCTTTTTGAGTAAATCAGAGAGTATAAGGTGAACTAAATTAGTATATTTCGTAACAAGTGACAAAAAATGGTTTTTGGCGAGTGGGAGGTTTATACCACGAGCCAAAGAGGAGTGATACAATCCCACGAGTCAAAAACCACTTTTTTCAGGAGCTACGAACATAATTTTTCATCTCAATGTGTCGAAAAAGTACTTTTTAGACGCAGCCTCATGAAAAATTGGTAATTACCATGGCAAATGGCGTCCAATCGACGTCAACATGGCGGTTAGGGAGGCTGAAATGCGAAAGCTTCCAATCCTCCGCACATAGGGCATTAATTTAAAAAAGGCTCCCTGAAAAAATTTCTAAAAATTTTCTGCATTTTTTAAGCTTCCTTATATATCGAAATAAAGAGCACTCGCGACAAAAAAATCGATGCAAAATTGCGCTGCTTATCATCTGTCACTTGACATCCGGGTTCTCAATTGTTCCGTCTACTCTTTACTGACTTATTTCTCAATATTTCTCGAAAACGCTCGTTGAAAATATTCCTAATTTTCTGTAGTTTTTTTTTTCAAATATATATTTAGTTTTCTCGGAGGTCTATTTATTACAAAAAATGAGTTTCCAAATAAATACCTTGTAGATAAAAAATTCAAAACAAAACAATCTAGACAACGTTGGGTTGAAGGTACACCCGGCCCTTAAATTAAGACTCTCACAAGTTTTCGAAATTTTCAACGTCGGGTGATTAATTTCAAATGAATTTCTCTTTTTAAATAAATATTCTCTTCTCCACATTTTTACCTTTAGATTTCGATTTATGACGAGACATTTACTCACTCGTTTGTAATCCCCAGATACCCCACCACCTTCAGGTAGTCTCAAAGGCTCGAGGGGCGGATGCAAATTTTTATTGATCGAAGAAGTCGATAGTAATTGAGCCACTCTCCTTGCATTCTGATTCTCCTCGGAAGACATTTTTTTTATCTACGGGATAATTTTGCTTTTTTCGTTACAGGATTGGGGCTCAAAAATGTCCCAGTGAGTGGGAAATAAAATGAAAATTTTCTCAATGAAAAAAAAATTTTGTAATAATTTCTGGCAATTTTTTTCGAATATATTTTTTTTAAACCTCTTGAAAAGTCTGTCGTATTTTATATCCTCTGTAAACTGCCTGTATAGTAGTAGCAGCTTCTGCCTCTGATTTTGAAGAATCCGAAGAGTCTCCATTATCTCTGTAAAATCTTCTCTTTCTCTGTCTCAATTTTTTCCAATTCAATCCACTATTTGATTTCCATTGAGTGCATCTAACATCATCTGCTCTGTTTCTTGTCTGAGGTACATCCGTGTGACCGGGAACAATCTGGAAAACAGATTGAAGTTGGCAAACTTAGGCGGATCGATGCGCCCTGGCAATTCAAACTCACCCGAATTTATGCTAGTACACACTTTCAGGGTGAATCGGGGAAAGAGAAATTCAATTTCTCAGGTTGGCAACTCTCTCTCTCTTGCTACGCGACATTGTGTATTGAAATTAATTCAATAATTCAAGAATAAGAGGTTTCATTAAAATCCATTGATCAGCCTATTAAATCCGCAATTAATCGACCAATTTTTAGAATTATTTTGCGACTGCGGTCAATTATCAAAAATATTCGAAAATTTTTTGATGAATTGAAAAAAAAACGATTGGTGTGCCCCTGATAGAACTGGAGTCATATAGAAAAATGTGAACGACATCTAGCGATCGATAGATCTATAAAAATTTATTCATGATTATCTCGGGATCTACTGCAGCGAAAATTTGTTCAACTGGGCCCAAACGAGTCGTTTTTTCAGCAATTTAATGGCCAATTTTGGTAAATACTTTATAAGATTATGATCTTTTGTTGATTTTCGATTATTATTTTTTATTCTAGAAAATTACAAATATAAGATATTTGGCAGTGTTGAGTGAATTTTAAAAATATAGGGAAGGAATTTTAACGAGTACTCGGAATTCATTGGTTCTTGAAGCTTGGTAATTTCACATCAAAGTCGTTTGTTCCTCTACTCACCACCTTGGAATGACTCCCGAGGCTGCTCAAGTACTTGCTGAGAATTTCGGGCGGCATACCGAAGCCGGGAGGAGGTGCTCCTTGAGCTCCCTGACCCCCAACCGGCATCCTTGGGCATCTCGAGGGTCTACCACCGATGTTGGGGGGTAAATTCACTTGACCTGAAGTTAAATCGTTCGAACAATTGGACTTAATTCGATTCTTCTTGGTCAAGGAGATTAACGTATCTCCTGATTGCTTAGAATCTTTGGATCTTGTCTATTATTGTATCCAGAGTAACAATTTATCGGATAAAAAATTCTCAAGTCTCACACTCAAAAAGAAAATATATTTTGAAAGCTCAAATTTTTATATTTTTCATTTGACACCTGAAAATCTCAATTTGAGGTTTTTAAGGGTTTGGACTAAGATTGAGAGTTCGTAGTCTTAAGGGCCGAGTGCACCTCCAGCCGAACTTTATCTAATTTTTTATCTACAAATTGCGTTTATTTGGAAACTGATTTTTTGTAATGACTAGATCCCCGAGAATTATAAATATATATTTGAAAAAAACTAGAGAAAATTTGGAAAATTTTCAAAGAGCCTTTTTGAGAAATATTGAGAAATATGGGAGTAGAGGGTAAAATCAAAAAACAGGTAATTGTCACGGCAAATGGCGTCCAATTGACGTCAAAATGGCGGCTAGGGGCTGACATACGAAATCAGCCAATCCTCCGCACATATTAATTCAATTTAAAGAAGGCTCTTTGAAAACATTTTTTAAAAATTTTTGATTTTTTTTAAGCTTTTTTTAACCGGAATAACGAGCGCTCGCGACGAAATAACTTGATGCGAACTTGTTATTTAATATTTTTTATTCCGCCCTTTACTCGCTTATTTCTCAATATTTCTCCAGAACGCTCTTTTAAAATGTTCCGAATCTTCTCTAATTTTTTTGATTTGTCTATTGATTACAAAAAATGGGTTTGCAAATAAACGCTTTGTAAATAATAAAAAATCACAACAAAACAATCAAGCTAACGTTCGGTTGGAGTTACACCCGGTCCTTAACTTGAGATTTTTGAAGATCTCAAGCTAAAACTTTGAAAAGTTTCAATTTGAGAGTTTGAGATTTGAATTGAGATTTTTAACTCCAACAGATGCGAGACCTCCACAAGTCTCAATATGAGAACATATTATGTACTACCTGATGAGCATGACCTGGGATTATGCAGACTCTGGTAATTATTTGTCTGCCTGATCGGCGATTCCGGGCAGTCGTTCGACATTGTCTGGGATTTTTCAATAGTTTTATTCTTCAATTCCCCTATTTTTGTTCTCTGGTACTCTTCGAGGTACAGCAGAAATTCCCGATATGTCACATAATTCTATAAATAAAGGAATGACAAAGGCATATGACGTGGGTATTGCGATTATAAATAGGGAGGAGGCATTTGCAAACATCTCCAAATAATAAAAAGCACGATGTATTTTTGCAATGAGGGAAAAACCGTCCAGTGACCGACGGATAAATCATAAAAATCGAAAAAGGGCTGGAGGAGGTTCTAATAAACATTTTATCCGTAATCCCCCCCTCCCTACCCTTGGCCCTTTTATTGTCTTGTTAAAAGCGATGTATGCAAATATTTAAAAAACCTTAACGACCTAAAATCTTGTGAGAATTCAGCGTCGGCAATAGACGAGGAAATGTTTAAATAAACTAATTGAGTTAGAGTCACTGAACTTTTGCGAATTGAAAGAAAATAATAATAAATTCATCAAATCAAGGAAAATAAATATATTGTCATATACGGCATTTATCCCTTGAAACGTTGGCAAGGAAAATATGATTTGTTATGTCTGTCATTTTTGTTATTAAAAATCGGCGGTAATTGTGAAATTGTCTGGATGAGAGGGATTGAATTACACTGAGAGAAAAATAAAATTTAACCAATTGAATATACTTTGGACAATAATTAAAGGCTCGATTTAAATTTACGTTATTTGACTGTCAACAGAATATTTGATAGGGAGAATTAGATTTTTTTTTCAGTGCAAATAAAAAAAAAATAGTTGGAGAAAATCCAGAAATTCTATCAATATTTCAAACCTTTTCTTCTCCAGTCCAATTGCGATTAGCTGGTTCAGTGAGTCCCAATAGCTCGATCCAGTGGTAATAATCCTCCGCCTGATTTCCGTACCAGTACTTAATGATCACAAATCTGTGGGATCAGAGAACAATTAATGCACCAGGTGATTGAAAAAAAAAAAAAACAAAAAATTAACTTTGAGAATTCTAGAGTACAAATGCGCTTGTGAAAAGAGAAATGGCAACTGTTCATTTGTGGGGTGATTTCTGGAAATAGAAGCGGGGGGAGAAGGGGTGTTACACACTCGGGAGTACTCTAGGGAGCTCGCCCCCTCGGTTCTCAATATGTACGTGACTCAAACTCGTTGGGAAAACGCGGCATTTGAGGGCTCTAGAGACAGTCAGAGCGACGTCAAGTGCCGGCGTTTATGAATTCAACTTGTTTTAATTAATAAGTCGTCGAAAATTGGAGTTTGGGGTTAAGAAATGTCTGAGGGCGTGACAAATACGTGGATAATTGCCATTGTTTATTCTACAATTTTACAGTTTTTTTTAGGTCGTAGTACTACCGCAAATCGAAATCCCCCCCAAAATCCTGAGGTTTTAGATTAACGCGTGATCAAATTTCCTGTCCTTCACTGCCGGTGACGGGAAGCGAACCCGGGTCATCGGCATGCCAGTCTAGCACTCTAACCGCACGGCCACTACCGTCGGCTTAACGCGTGATCATTTTAGTTTAAAAACAATTTTAGTAGAAGAAAAAGGGATTGATTTATCGAAATTTGTGAGTAAAATTCCCGTTCAGTGGGTCGATGTCTTTCTATGGAATCTCTTGTGAAAAATCATTTTATCGAGTGCATAGGGGAAAAAAAATTAAAATATTGAGGACATACGCCAGCCCGTCATCCACCATTTTTTGTATCTCCGGATAGGACATAAGTTCCATAAATTCTGGATTCTCCGGGTTTCTCTTGACATCGACGAGCTGCCAAGGGGCGATAAGGCCGAATCTCACGCATTTGAGAACATCGAGGAGATATTCTTTACGGGTTTCCCAGTCGTACATCAGCCATCTCACGGCTGACATTAAGACCTCCATTTCGCTTAACGAAATGTGACAAAATTGCGTTAGTACATGCGCGATAAAATATTTAAAAATTAATTCTTCAAAAATAAGAACATTGAAATCAAGAAAAAAATTCTCCTTTGGTTTATAAAGTTTCATTAATTGTAATTAGTTTCAACTAATTATAGGTTACTAATCATTGATTTCTACCTGTTGACGCAAATATGATCAGATCGAAGTAGGAGACAGAGTTCGTCCACAGAGAGTTCGAGAAAATCTTTGGTACTGACTAGCATCAAGAAAAATTTCATTATTCTGGGAATCATGAGCTCCATTACCGCAGAATTTCCAATTTTTTTTGCGTCGAGGTAGAGTAGAAAAGCCGTGTCCTCAATGAATAAGTCTTCGTTCTCGATAAAAGACCAACATTGTTCTTCCAACTCTGAAAAATTAATTTTATCAATGGTTTTCAATTTTCCAAGTTTCCCGCACTTTGATCGTCTTGAATTTTCGAGGTCGACCTCACTCGTGAGTGTCTATTGAGTTAATTTGGCGACCTAGCTGATGGGGTTATTAGTGGCCCCAACTCACCCCCTCCTTTTAATGATTATAACGCGAGAAAATCGGAAATTTACCTTTGATACCGAGCACTTGGGCGCCGGTAAATATCTCAAGAATATTATCCCTCCTCAGAAGATGACAACTCTCAGAACTGCAGCTTATCATCCAGTCGTAGATGATGGAAAATGCTCTTGATGTCACGCTGCTCTGAATTCCGTATAACAAACTCATGTTATTTCATGTTTGTTCTGTTGAAACAAACAATTGATTTCCCTGAGGAAATTTTATACGGACCGGACGCGAGGCAAAACCATGAAAATAGGAGAAATGACATTGCACTAGCCTCCCAAAGAGACTGAAGTTCAAGGAAAATTTGTTCGAGAGAAAACGAATAAACCAGTGCAAAAATGCAATTTTTTCCTTTTTCACTCGAAAAAAAATTTTTCCCAAGTGGTAATTGCCCGAGAGTTATCCCCAATTGTCTAAGGCAACTCCAGATATTTTTTACGAATTCAGTAAAACGGCAGAGAATAATTTTTAAAGCAATACGAATCAAAAAGAACTACGAATGGAATGATTTTTGTCCCGAGAATTTTTCGTTGTTAATCATTTCCAATTGTTTATGCGTCATTAACTTGACTAGCTGCGGCGAATGATTGTTCAGGCGGGGGTGTGCAACACTACGATAACATACTGGTGGCACTCAACAACAACGGAGTTTAGCATCCAGTCGAGAATGACTGGTGCCGCGTGTCCCCGAATGATAGTGACGATCGATATGCCAAATTGTTTGAGGAAAATTGTTTACCCCAGTTAAGTCGATCTCTTTGCAATTTTTCTCGTCGAAGAAGGTACTGTAACTCTGCAGAACTAGGAGGTGACAGTGAAACTCATCGTGACCCAGATGTACTATACAATCTGCATTTCTGAAAGAAATTGAATAAATGGGATATGTTTCTAAAATTGATATAGAATAGGATTTTTTGGTGATCAATTAGCCATATGCGAATCGTTATTTACGCATTAGGTAATTGGCGCAGGAATCAATCAATCGGTTGTTGAATATGCGATATTGTTTATATTATCTTCGAATTGAGATGCAATATTATTTTAAAAATATTATGGGCAGCTGATTGAGTAAATTTGACACGTTAAATCCGAAGAATTGCCAATAACGATCGGTTTCAAAAAAATTCAAGACATATTTTACAAAATTGTGATGAGACGTGCTAAATCAATCGATGTAATTGCTATAAATATCATCAACATTTGATGCTGTCACAATGGAAATGATAGTGAACACTCTAATTGCAAATTCTGTGAGCACAAAATCTCAATATATACAGGGAATTTAAATATAAAGTAACAAAATATCTTAAAAATAAAAAAATAAATTTTAGTTATCGCTCTTATCTTCGAATTCGGTTAAGAAGAAACTCAAGTAATTCTTTTGAGCCCTCCCGAATTGAATTGAAAACATTTTTTTTAGTTATCGTCAAAGTGCAGATTTTCTGAAAAAATGAAAGGAAAAATTAACACCAAACGAATCGAATTTCAATTAACGTCGATGAATAAGGCTCGGCAGTATCTACATTTGAAAAAAAAAAGGGATTTCATTCTATGGACTCAGTCGCGCACAACTACAAAAAAATGAAAAAATGAAAAAACGCTTGCCGGGCTCGGAAAATCGCATTTTCGAACTTTTTGAATCATAATGGATCATTGATATAACACCAAAAAATGAAGACTTAAATTCGCACTATTACAATGTTCCCATTCGGGAGCAAAAAGCCAATCAAAATTTTATCTAAAAAAAAACTGGTCTTTAGGGAGGAACTCGGGAGTAAGGGGTCGATAGTGACCCTAATCCACTCGTGCACGTGTTCAATTTTTCAGTATTAAATATATTATTTGAATATTTACTTGTAATTAGTGATTCTTCGGGCTAATTCCTCATACAAATCAGATTTTTCAGGTAAATTAACAATCTCCCAGTCTATCGGCTGTTCTACGGTGAATCCAAGGCTTCGTAAAGAGGGAACATTGAAAAAAAAATTATGTGTGCAAATTACTTTTAAAAAATCATTATTCAATTGAGAGAAATTTAATTGGGCCACTGATGGACTTACGATGCTAGTGGCACTTCATTGCCCGGCTGATGACGATGATGATTGGCCTGATTATTCTGTTTCACCTCCATCTGATCCTGACGTAATTTTGACCTGTACGGTTGAGTTCTTGGCACGTACTGAGTGGGTATTCTCGGCAGTTTCCTCTGGGCTTGGAGATGGTCAATCGTTGACGGGGTCACACCCGGCGGTAGATCCTTTGCTTGTCCGGTATCACCAATCTCCACTTCCGGTTTATTCAGGTCCGCTTTTACGTTCACCTTTGCGTGACGTGGATCAGCAACTAGGACACTTACTTTTTTCGATTCGAATATTACCTGAAATTTGATTTCACGTGATAGCTGCGGGACCGACAGTGACCCCAGCTGATAGATGGAGAAAGTTACCCGAGAATTGAAAAAAAATCGATCGAATTTGCTCCAATAGATTCGGAGAAAATCCTGAATGAATTTATATAAATCATTTATTGATCGCTAGATCATTTTTGCACGATTGGGGTTAAATCAATTGGAGACGATTCCATCGGATAGCCTGACCGATTTCCCATCGAGGTGAAGAAATACAAGTCATTTTGCCCCACTAGAACCTCCAAAAAATCCTAAATTATTCTATAGATCATTGTAGATCACCACTAACTGGATTAATTTCACATTTTCCCCTATAACTCGGCTTCTATGAGAGCTAGAGTGATGATTTTTTTTTTAATTTGTAAGCAAATTTTCTGCTTCATCCAATGGGGTCACTATTGACCCCAATTGCCGGCAAATTTGATTGAATGAATTGCGTAACGAGTCTATGAAATCGCATTTTGTTACTTGATTAGGAATGACTTTGAGGTTTCCACTCGGTGTCGACTGGAACGGGAAAACTCTTTTATTCTCGCTTCCCCTTTCATTCACAGGATGAGCCATATGTCTAAGGACATCATTAATTGGCTGCTTCGGACATGGGGAAGGGCTGCGTAGTCCGAAATCAATAGGTCTAGATTCTTGAATGATATTGACATTTAACGATTGCCTTCTTAATGGCCGACGGTGCGGTGGCCTTCGTCGTCTGTGCAGTAATTTTGGAGGTATTCTGGGACTGTCCCTAAAATTGAATTTTCTAAGAATAAATTGTCATTAGTAATCCTCCGATTATTTGAAAATAATAGTAATTAAAGGAAGTGTGTGCTAGAGATGGCGCAACTGAACATCGATCGTTAACGTATAGTAATTAAAGACAGGAATAAAATGAGTAAATGGACAAATGGGGGGGAAGGGAATTCGTTCTGCTTCAATAATTCATAATTTTTTTTTTATGATCTCATTTAAAATTTGATCAACCAATTTTTCTTGGCTCATTTTGTCGTGGCGATGGGGACGATTTGAATAGACTCAACTGTTGATTAGATGGAAGGGACTGCGTTACTACTGTGTGGTCGGATTTGGAGGTGCGAACGAGGGTCTTTGAGGTTGTTGAGGAGGGTGAGTTCTGGTTAGCCGTCGGTTCGCCCTGGTACAAGATAACAACGTCACTCTTGCTATTATCTCGCTTCAACGATAAGGACTTGTTCTCGGCGTTCACTGAAATCCATGGGAATAATAAAATCACTTTGTGGCGTTAGATATTTGGGGAATTAATTGGTGGTAATGATAAGTCTCAAATTAGATATTTTGATATTGTAATAGTGAGACTGTTGCAGTCGTCAATTGACTTTTATTTTCTTTTGACGACTTCCAGGAAAAATGAGGGAGTGTCAAATTTCGATTTTTCTTTGCTTTGATAGATGGGAGAAAGGGGATCAAGTACCTTTTCCACTGTAACGTCTTATTGCCCTCAATATCCTCGGTGTTACCTCCTTCCTAAGTTTCGATAATAAATCATTAAAGTTGAGTCAGAGATGGAACAAAGGGTGGTACAACACTTTATACTCTCATACCCCTTGGGCAATATTTTTAATTACCGAAGTTTTTGCCCGGATGTACCCTCGAGATAAGTTGTCTGCTGATGCGAAGGCCAATTGGAAAGGGAAAAAGAATTATTGTATTTAGTATTTTACTCAGAAAATAAATGAAAATATTATTTAACTCGTTATTCCACTAAAATTCGTCCTCCAAATCTAAACAAATGGGGAAATTAATATTTTGGTTTCCTGGAAGGAGAACCCATTCGTTTTTATTGATTTATTTATTTTATTATTGACAGAGCAAAATTAATGTTGTTTTTTTTTTTAATTCAAGGCAAAATTTGTGAGTCAGGAAACGAAAGGGGAGATAATGTCTGATTTTAATAAATAATTGAGACGAAATTTCGATAATGGGGTTTAATGACATTTTTTTAGAATAAAAAATATTTACCGGATTTTTATCACTGGAAAATGGGTCGGGAATGTTTGGATAACTAGAGCTCCTGGAAAACTTCTTCTTGCCGCTGTTGTCTGACGAATCAATCACAATTCAACTGTCAAAATGTTTTTTCTCTCTACTCTCATATTTTTTAATGATAAAAAATTGAATAATCAAAGGGCGATTTGTCACGTTAAATTTAATGGAATGACACTTACATCACTTACGTAATTTGGATTCGGGTGATTTGTAGTACGTTGGGCGAGACTGCGGCCACTGGGTATGACAGACACTGGGATTTTGTAGGTCAAGGTCTGATGACTGACAGGAGTCGTTTTCGGTTGATGTCGTGATTATATTTTTCTGAAATAACACCAGATCAATTTTTTTTCATTCTTCCTCTCCATTTCTCCTCGTATCGCAGGTACAATTTGATTGAATTCGTGTTGAAATAATGAGGCGACACAGGTTTGGATTTTTTGACAGAGGGCGAGAAACACTTTTTTAAAGACGCTCAGATTTTTTAAAAATCAATTTTGATAAATAATTTCTCTGGTAATTAAATGAGTATTTAATTATAAAATAATTTTCTCTTTTTGTCTGTAAACTGACTGCTCAATAGCATATTGAACAAAATATCCAAAAATAAGTTAAGGTTATAATCAAAATGATCCTCCGCAAAAAAAAAACATCAACTTACATAATGATTGAAAAAACTTCTTCTCATGATCCAAAACTTGAGCCGTCATCGAGCTGAATCATAAAGTGCCTTGATTATTTATAAAAACTCTCGTAGGACGTTTGTAAAATTCCCAAAAAAAAACCACCTCGAAAAAATTTTTAATTAAAAATACGTTAAAAAAAAAAAGGAAGAAACAAGTGAACCGACAACTGTCGCGAACTGTCTGAAGTCAGGATAATGACATTACAGTTGAATTACGTAGACAAGTTTACACAGTGTAACAATTACGTTTCGGCTCGCCGGGAGATGTGAAACGCGACGAGATGAGTGGGGGGGGGGGGGGGGGGGGGGGGGAGTGAGCGGGGGGG
>JAPYZM010002927.1:0-13074 GCA_030522845.1 Psyttalia concolor
TTTAAAAAATAAAAAAACTAATAAATAGTCACTCAGTCGACTAGGTCACTAATAGTCGTGGCAACGCTGTAAATTCAAGTCGTACGCGGGAGTCGAGTGCAGTGGATGCCATAACCTCTCCACTTGAGTACTGCTTAAAATATTTTATTATTAATCTGTTTTCAACCAAAATTTATGAAACTGTTTGTTGAATAAATGAAATATTCAATATCGATCCATCTCAAGCCGCTCTAATCGCCCGCGCAGTGACAGCTGATTGAGGCTACGTTGCCACGTTTATTTAGCTTCCGGTTTGTCGTCAATGTCTACAGATTATTGTTAATATCGACGAAAGCGAACGGTAGATCGTTATGAAATTAGTGTGACTATTTTTTCTATTTTTTTTCATCTTTTTGATAAAACTTTTAGATGTTAATCTTTAACCGAAGCGAAATAATGGAGTTTCCCCTAGGCCGCTAGGTTAACTCCGGATTTTTCAAAAATCTAAAACGGTAAATAAATCGTGCGAAAAATTACGACTAAAAAATCTAATAACATTTTCCAGCTATTCTTTATAGTTTTCAAAATTCTTACAAATTTGCGTGACTGATGAGCTACTTAAACCCCCCGTTCTAGTGCTCTTACAGTCACGAGAGGAAACTTTAAGAGTGAAGTGGTGAAGCAGACCAAGTGACTGAATTCGCGAGACAATTCCACTGCATTTCCACTGAATTTTCCGTTTTTCCTTTCGGATCTCCCCGAGAAGTGAATGAGATTTGACATGATTCAATAAAAATCAATGGCCTTTCCAATAGTCATCTGCAATAACTCGATTTAATTCCAGATTAAGTGAATCCGGATTACACGGTTACGTAGACCTCGCCCGTAAAGTGCGATTATTTGGTAGCAGCAGTAGCAGCAGTCACTGTTGTCCAGGTGCCTCAATTGACGAGCCAATTCAGAGAGACAGTGCGACAAGTGCCGGGGAGGACGAGCCACACGAGGACTGCCTGTCCCGCGATCCTGGCAGACTGGCCGGGGCATCCACCCAGGGTAGAACGATACTCCGTCGACGGAGACAATTCGACGCCCAAGGTATTTATATTGTATTATTTCCGTTGAGCCCTTTCTTTCGCGTTCCACTGGCGACTCATCCGAATTGATTATCGAAGTCCCACTGGGGCTTTCGTTCACCTCCCGGTGAGCTCAGATCGGCCAGTCCTCGAGCAGTGTCGATGAACGTTACACTCAATTGTCAACAATTCGAGAAAACTCGAGCCTCGTTTGTAGATCAATTCAATATTAACCGTAATTTCAACGGATTTTCGGAATTTATTTCTCACTCATTCCACTTCGAACGGCGCAATTCACTTTATAATTAATCAAATAAGAATAATAATAATAAAAAAACAGTTGGAGAGTGATAAATATTTATAAATCAGTTCTAAATGGCCATAAAAATCGCCGGCTTCTCGGTATTTGTAAACTCCGATTGCGGCAAAGTTTTCATCGAATCCCTTTCTTAATAATCGATAACATTCGTAGTTATTCAGAACGAGGAAATTATTGATTATTTATCAAGCAATCTCACCTGCTAATAACATTATCAGAGAAGAAACAAATGATAATCAAAATATCGCTGGTCAAGATCATTTCAATTGATCAAATGCCTCTCCCGGCAATCTCCATAAAAAGTAATTAGATTCATTGACAGAAAATTAGAGGTCGTAGCAAAGAATTAGAAAAAAAATAACGGGTATTTTTAGAAGGCTCAGTAATTAGTGAAATATTTGATTCATTCGTAATGCGTCGTGTGAATAAAATCAAATGAGTGTGGAGAATTTTGTATTGATGCCATTCTAAAAGGACGAACAATGGATGCTCTTCGAGTACTCCAGCTTCTCCTAACCGTGATGGTGTCCACGTATTTTCTGCTATTTTATATCGGTGCATTCGTCGTCCTGTATTACTGGTTAACAGACAATTACAATTCTTAACACCGGAACGAAGGGGAATAAATGAATGACGAGGATTGTCATATTTGTTGGAAATTTAGCGAGTGAAAACCCGAGGCGTAGACAAAAACGGAGGTCCACTCTCTTGCATCGAGAGCTGTACAAAAGTGTTTAAACCACCCGAGGTAAGGTAGACCCAAGCGGAGAGTGCTATAGGTATATAATAATGCAACGTCCACTGTTTCACTCTACAATCCGCCCACCTGTAAATGTATACACCGGGTGTCGCGAAACAATTCCTCCCACACATTTTGCGAGGAGAATTCCGGCTGATGGCATGAATCATTTTCAATCTGCGGATGATAAAAATGGGATTCAGTGATCACTGCATAGTTTGATAATTTTTTAGTCTCATTCGGTTGAAATCTGATCGATTAATAAGAATTAAGGAATTGTAGCCGCTGCAAGGAATTTTCAATCGCCCATGGCATCTCAATTTTTAATTAACAACAATTGCTTGGAAGAGAAATACTTTTTATTTCTGAATAGTTCGCTTCGCCGGCTCGTAGCAAAATGTTTTATTAAATTCAAATAGAATGAGAATTTAGAGAGAACAACTCCCGGTAACCCAGCCGGGACTCGAACCCGGGTCTGCCAGTTACGCGCCGGGCACTCTTCCAACTAAGCTACCGGGGGACATGGAAACCTCTTTCCCTCCAGATTCCACTTACCACACGGCCTACCCTCCTTTTAGGCATTATATAAATGCAAATGGAATTAGAATTTAGAGAGAAGAAAATCCCGGTAACCCAGCCGGGATTCGAACCCGGGTCTCCCAGTTACGCGCCGGGCTGTCTTCCAACCTTTGACTAAAAATTGTCTAGCCGTGTACATAATTTTTGTTAAAGCTAGTGAATTTTCCTGTGCAGTTGGTTATTTTTTCCGGAAAAAATTGCGGTCAAATTTTGGTGAACAATTTCTCTCTGTGCACCAGCAGTCAAAATTCCCCAAAATGTAAGTGAAAAAAAAATCATTGTCGATAAAAATAAATGAATATGATTCTGGAGAAGTGGAAGACATATGTACGGACCGGCGACGTGAATTACATGAAAATATCAACAAATCCAACAGCTCACGACCCATCACGATCAAAGAGTTTGCAGACGCAACGGACGAAAAATACATCAAAATTATCTGTACATACTTGAAAACTTGCAATTTGCAAATTTAAACCTAACTAGATTATAAATCGATGACTGTGGCCGAGTTGGTCAAGGCGCACGACCGGACGGCGGAGCCCGCACGGAGGGGGTTCGAGTCCGGGCATTCGCTCTGTCCCAAACCCGATAAAGTCAAAGTCACTAGGGAAAAATATTGTCCGCGGTGTCGCTATAGGGTTTTTTACTCGTGTGGTTGGCTTGTCCTCGCCTGCGGCTGGGATGCCAACGCCACACGAGTAAAAAACCCTATAACGACAGCCCGGGAATGTACTATTCCCGGTGAAGCTTGGTTGATGGACGCCATGGCGGCCAAGGTTTTCCATGGTTTCCCTTGGTCACCAGGAGAGTCTGTACCTGGAGTACAGCTCCTGGGGTACAATGCGACATGGTTGGGGGAAGGAAGACGGCCCATGATTCCGCAAAAATGTAAAAAGCCTAATCAGCTACATCTGGATAATAAATAATAACAAAAAACTCACTAGATTATCACCAAAAAATGTAAACTATCAAATTCCATGCCAACGACAGTGTCAATAGTCCATTATACGGCCTACATTCCTCTAAGACAATAAACAATAAAAAAGTGGGAGACATGGGGCGATGATGAAGTCCGCATTGCACAATTCCTCGGGAGTAAAATAAAAAAAAACACCCTGTATAAATGTTTCGTCCGAATGAATCGAGGCACCGGGCAAGACGATGGGTAAGCGAGCAGCCGGCTGGTTCCGGCCGCGCACACACCGCTACCTAACAACGCCAGCGTATACCCCAACTTGCTTTTTTTTAAATACAACTCAGTCAGTTGAGCACATAGAGACACTCAGGTGTGTCGTTTGTTTTTGTCCTCCTTCTCCGAAAACGAGGCCGAATGATTAAAAAAAAAAGAATATATATCTGCCTCGACGCCAGGAGTTGATGGATTAATCCAGCCATAGCACGAGATAGAGTCATTAGCCAAATAATCAACGAGAGCAATTGTAACAGGTTCCCGTAGACGTGGTAGATCACACGCCAGAACGTGCTGCAGTGAGGAATTCACAAGCCACCAGACAGGACGTCAGTGTAGTCCGTCGCAGGGACACATACAGGGACACGTACAGGATCAGCTCAATCCTGATTATCGGCGTTTAGTGTTCATCAGTTCGGACTCGTCCTCGGGACGAGAGGAGGACGACGCTGACAGCAGTTGCTCTGGTTCGTCTTACTTGAATGGCTTGCCGAGGGGCAGTCATGCACAGGGACTGGAAGATTGTGATTGGGATTACTTCGAGAGTGGCACTTTACCACTGCCAACAAGTTTGAGTGATGCTATTAATATTGATGGGATTACTAACGTCAGTGGCAATACCCGGGGAATCATCAGAGACTGGAGCTGCTGTCCCGGGAGAGGATCTGCAGCCTGCTCGGTTTGTTCATTAATTTTTTTTCGCATTAAGATATCTCTTCAAGTTGTCCTCATGCACTGACAGAGGTCGTCAGTAAAAATTATTTAACCACAGCCGTATAATTTTTATCAAGGAATGAACAATTTTATTACAACCCAGTTGAACATTTTGCATTTATCTAAATTGCCAGGACATTGCGTAGGATAGAATGATCAGCTGTTGAGGTAAATTAAAATTTTGTTATCATTGTTCACAGGCTTGTGGAGGTTCGACCGGTGCAAACGTCCTCCCCGTCCCCGTCCCGATTCCCGTGCCCGTTCCCTACCCAGTTCCGATCCCCGCGGCCCTCTGGAACGGTGATTTCGCCGCAGCAGCATCATCAATGATCACGGGAAGTGCCACACCGGAGGGAACCCTTCGCCTCCGCGGGGATCCAACAGCTCCATGGTTCTCCTGGCATCCAAGGTTCACCCATCCTCTGGACGGCGCCGTCCAACGGGGCTCGAGGATGCCCAGCGGCGGCTTCGACCCCTCGATCTTCACCTTCAGACCCGGAGACCTATCCCTCGGTCAATTCGAGAACATCAAAGAGCAAGGAAGCCTGACGGATGCTGTCGCCTCGAAGGAAGAAAAATCCCCGGAAAAGCCGAGAGCCGAAGGGATTGAAAAACCGTTCGTCAGCCAGCCACTGCCTCCCAAAGATCAGACCCAGGGTAAGACCGAGGCATCGGAGACTGGACCTTCGGAATCACAGGAGGAGGAGCGCTTTGCCTCCTTCAACGATCTGGATCTCGCCCAAGAGAAGCCGGAAGAACCCATAGGAGAAGATGAAGATCACGCAGAGGACAATGAATCCGGAAGGGCATTCTGTCTATCTCACGACGACTCGGGCAGCTCGTCCGGAAGATCCTCCGCCGACAGCAGCGATCTCGACGAATCCGCTTCCCACCACTTCTCCCGGGTCTTCGTCGTAAATGCCGACTCTCTGACAAGCGACAATGACATGGAAGAGATAGACGAGAACGACGAGACAGTAAATCAAGTTGAAGAATCAAAAATCAGTCTAAAACGAGGGACTCCCGTGTCTGATGATGAGCAATCTGTTGTTCTCCGTAGAATAAGACTCCTCGACAAAGACCTGGACTGCGGCAAAACGTCAGGCGATTCAGAGACATCCGGCGAATGGATGACATCCAGAGATCTAGATAACAGCGACAAAAATGTCCCAAGGACGGAGGGTGAAATATACCTGGCTGATTCAATCGACTACTCCGACAGCAATCACGTACAACTGAGATCAATTAGACCAATAAATCCCGAACTGGATCCTCTACCCTATCCACTGAGCCACAATTCCAAACACGAGAGTGATAATTCGTGTTTAATTAAACCAGATGATCAACCGGAAGAGAAATCCTGGGATTCTACAGTAATGCCAGACTCTCTAGAAGTGACAGACACTCCAATTCATTCTCACCGTTCACCCGACACTGTCAGCTGTGCATTAACAACAATATCCAGCGATCAATCAACACAAGGTGATAAGTTATCACACAACAGCAGTGAATCCCCGAGTCCAGAGGCCTCACCCAGAGTAACAAAGCTCAACTCAAGCACGGAAAGCAGTGAAACAAATGCCAGTGAATTCAGTAGTGACGAGTTGCACGAGTACGATGTAATGAGTTACGTGAAGCCAGCAGAAAGTTTTGTGGAAAAATTGTTGAACAGAGGTAGCAAAACACCTGATGACATTGTTCACAAGGTAACACCATTTCCAAAACGTTCATTACGAGTGTTCAGTGATGATTTAGGGGATCCAAATGAGGGCCCAAAAATCCCCGTAGACCTGGAGGAGGATCAATTGAAGAGGAACGACGGGCCTGAAATAATTGAGAGTCAACTATTGACTAGGAATGATGAGTCGAGAGATAGAGAATTAAATTTGTCGTCTTGTGTGTCGGAAATGCGTGAGGGTAACGTTACAGTGAGAGGCGAGAAAACCGATGGTGTACAGGTGGGAGATAGCGAGGACGTTGATTGTGAGTGTGGTGGTAGTGGGGAGAGTACGGCGGAGCGGGGTAAGTCACGGTATCGTTCAGTCGAGCGACGCCCGCCCACTCGCAAAGAGAATGGAGAATTTTCAACGGCTGGATTTACATCGTCTGCCCAACAGTCCATTAAAACTGGTAATTTTGGTGCTTGTAATAAGTACAAGAGTCTCGTTATGATAACACAGGGAACATATCAGCCAGTTAGTGTTATAACGAGTGATACAACAACACTTTTGGAGCCCGATGATACGCAAACGCCGCAGGGATTGGCTGGCTACTACCATCTGGCGTTAGAGGCTGTCACAGACACGACGAGAAGTGGACATACACCTCGACGACCCTTGATGGTTAAGAGGCTGAATTCTTGTGTTCAGGAGGTGGAGATTGACAGTGGATTGAGTGTTGGTAGTGCTAGTGAGAGCGATGATGTGCAATCGGTTAAGAATACATTGAATTTTAATGTTAAGAATGATAATGAGGAGAAAGAGAAAACGGAAATATTAGATTGTAAGGGTGTGGATAATTTGAGAAGTGGGGTTGTTATATTGGAGGAGGGACTCGCTGATGATGACTCTTGGGTGGAGGAGGTGTCACACGATGAGGATGAACAGAGTGCAACGGCTACTGAGGAGAGCTCGGAGGATGAGTGCAATAATCTTGGTGATAGGGAGGAGGAGTTGAGGGGATATCATCGACAAGCCATTGACTTTACGCTTCATACGATTGTCGAGGAGTCGTGCGAGGAAAGTGAGGCTGAGCCTAGTTTGGGATCGGGGGGTTTGAGGAAAAGGCAGAGGCCACCGTCCACTTCTGAATTGGAGAAGTATTTTTTCTTTGGACTTGGTGGTGACGTCAATTCTGGTAATAGTAATTCAGGAAGAGAAGTGGACAGTCTCTCTGAGACATCATCGATTTATTCTGAAGGTCTTGAGTCACTGGGACAGGATGAGATTAAAGAGAAAGGAAATGATTTTTCCAATTCATCGAGACTTGAGAAGTACTTTCTGTCGGAATTTTTGGGCTTTGATCAGGATCGAAGGGACTCGGATGGCTCGGTGGGGAGTGATTCCGAGGGGAGGCCGAGTCCTGAAGCTCAGAGGAGAAAGCGATTGGTGAGGGCAAGGGGCACTGGCAGATCTCACAGTTCATCGTTGGACAATTTATTGGCACTCGCCCAGAGCTCCCAAAATTTGACATCGCAAAATTCACTTCAGGACTTGAGTATGAATCAGGATTCGCAGGAGACACAGTCTGAGGGTTCATCCACTGAGACAGATGGAGGTGACGATGGCCAGGCACCGGTCTTCGGAACGGATGGACAATTTGATACGGTGAAACGAAAGAAGAAGAAGCCGAGGAATTTGGGCACTCAGAGTCCACGAGTCGTTGAGGACCGGAGTAATAAGAGTCCCGAGCCACGTGAATCATCATTCGCAAAGTCCTCGGAAACCCTCACCAACGATATGGAGCAGATGATACACTCCGACGACGAGAGATCGAAAACCCCTCAGCCAGAGCTCAACAGTTTTCCCTGCTCCTCCACATCGACGTCATCATCATCATCATCATCGAGTCCAGACAGTGGATCGAACTTTGGTGACTCGCGAGGTAAGCAACAGTCGAGGGACTCGGGCTTCGTGGGGAGTTGCGATGACCTCCTTCAACATCGCAAGTCCCCAACAGATCCTAAATTCGATGGCTCCAAGGATCACTCCACGAGTCAAACAAAGAAGGATTCAGGAGGTAATTGCGACTTGTCGCAAGTCAACAATGGCTTTCCACCCACTGCCAATGCCTCCCTCTCTCGAAAGGACAGCTTCAATAACTGGTCCAGTGACGAGGAGACCAATCTAATGATGTCGAAGATGCGACAGTTCTTTAAAACAATGGTAGCCAACTCTAACGGCCAGCCAACAACACCTGCCAGCAACTCAAGTGGCCCATCACCGGTTCCAAGTCCCAGATTATCCGGCTTCACATCCGCCAAGTCGAGAATGTGCCCCCAGAATCGAACGAAACCACCACAACTAGTTTACTTCGAGAACGAATTAACGAGACTAATGAAGACCGTTCCCGGAATCAGAGACGAACAAGTACGGGAGATTGTGGAATATTTGAGCTCAGAGGACACTTGGTCAGACTCGTACGACAGCTCAGACTACACAAGTTCGGACTTGGAGGGTGCAGGAGGCAGAAGATCAGCCCTCCAGGAGCAAATATCCCAGAGTTGTCAGCAGATTATCTCGAAATTCGACATGAACTCAGGCACGCCGGAAAAGGAGAAAGAGTCCTCCTCCAATCCAATTAATCCGCAGTCGTCAGTGGGTCGAGACACAGCGTTTGTCTACCAGAAGCTCGTTCAGAGCTTCACAAAGATGACGGGCGACGGTGTGTCGTCGGACGCCTCGTCAACGCCTCACAGCAGTCCTCCACTGATTGCCAAAGTGATGCATCACATTGGCTCGAGACTTGTAGCCCTGATGCATGAAGTTTCCGAGGGCACATCAACAGTTCAACATCACTCGAATTGGCGTCGCTACTCCCAGCACCACAGAACCCCCTCGTCGGCATCAACAACCGAGGACGACGAGTCAACGTCTGACTCAGCAGCTCCAACGAGTCATTTTCAACTGCCAAGATCAAAGTCTCACGATCCTCTGCTGCTGATAAACGGACATCCGGCTGCAACGACTGGGCAAGAGGGTGAGGAGAGAGAGGCGAGTGATTATGAGAGATTCTCATGGCGTGGTAGTTTTGAATCAGCCCTGATGGCTGCCGATTCGCGGACAAAATTAAGTCTACTTGCTTGCTCGGGTGATGTTAATGCCAGTGCTAGTGCTAGTGCATTGGCAATGGCAGCGAAGAGAAGAAGTGCCGGCGATCTGCTGTTCAATCCGAAGAGTTTCTCGAGGGAACAGTTGGACAGAGTGCGCAGTTGTGGATCTATTGGTGGGGGTAATGGTACTGGTAGTGGTGTGAGTGTTGGGGGCTCAATTGAGGAGAAGATTTGGAGCAATAGGAGGAGATCGTCGGTGCCTGATGCCAATACTAGGGGCGAGTCGGGTGCATCTGCTGGGGATGACGACACTGAGGATGAGCTCGAGTACACCGGTGATCCTCGTGCTACTACTCTACCCCGGGGAATGCAGGTGACAACCAGTGGAAATGCTGCTACCAATTCGTTGCCAAGGCTACCAGCTACCAGCAATGTTGGTGGCGCTGGTGTTATTACCAATACGTCCATGCACAAAGCGCACAGTATGTATCATTTTCTGCCACAGCACACCAATGTCAAATCAGCGAGGTACAGACCACCAGGCTTTGCCAGAAATTCATTGAGCAATTCTGCTGGTGGGGCTGGTGGAGTTGTTGGACCGAAGCGGGCGTTCAGTGCTCCGGGACTGCAGATATCAAGCTCACAGGCTGCTGGAAAGAGAGAGTCCTCCAGATCACGCAGACAACAGACCATTTCGCTCGCGCCAGGTAAATTTATTCGTTTGAAGTTACTAATCGTTACAGTCGGCGGTCTTTCATTATCTGGGGATCTTCAAGGGCAGGCGTTTAAACACGGCTTTCGGGAATTTATGGGCGGGGAGATTGTCGATCAGTGAATCCAGGAAATTGTAGGGACAAATTGTTGTCGGTTTGTGGTTTAAATAACAAAATGATTTCGACATACGAATTTCAATGGGTAAACAACATGCCTCGGTACTCCGGCACATGTAGATTTGATAAAATATTATTTTAACATTTAATTCAATGGGTTACGCTCAATTTTTCGTTGAAATTGACAAAAATCGCTCGTCCCTGGGAACAACAATTTCTCAATTACATAAGTAGTTTATCCAAATTTATTTCATTAAATTTTTATTGTGAGACATCTTTGATTGAACACTTCTATCGATTATCAAACTCGTTGGATGTTCCCCCCGGGTGATCAATCAGAATTGAGGGAATAAAGATGGTGGAAGGATTTTGCAAGGAATTAACAATACCCATGAGTTTCCATGGGAATTCTCATCCACTGGCTTTCATCGTCAGCTGGAATATACAATTCCCATCGCGTGGAGTGATAAAATTCGTTAGCCATCATGAAAACAAAGACGAAATGAATTTTACCACTGGAAAGTGAGTGCTCATCAGTACGTAAAACGATAATCCAACAGTCAGAGAGACGTTCAGTGACCGGACTGTAGAACGGTAGCTGAGCTCACTGGAGCATATCCATTCCAGTGAGTTTCGGAATGCGTGCTAAAGTCTTTTTTTTTTTATGCCAGCGATAGCACTTACTGTGAAACAAAAATAACGAAACGGTTCTTCGTCAACGACTGCCATGAGCGTAGAAGCTTATCGAGTGATACCGTTGGATTCCAAGATCAGTTTTTTTTTCCTTTCATTCAAAAACAGACGGGAGAAAGAATTAATAATTGAATTAATGTGGATGTGTTTTTTTTATTGAGCAGACGATGGAAGCAGTTTGTCTGAAGCGTGCAGCACGCCAATAATAGGTGCAAGCCCGAGGTCAGGCTCCAGTCGCACAGTCATGGATATTGATGACACGGAACGTGGAGGCCTACACTCGGCACATCATTTAAATACACGAGCATCATTATCTAGCCTTGGGGTGAGCATTGCCTCCAGTGATGACTGGAATTTATTCCTTAACAGATTATATTGATTGAAGGATGAAGTGATTAAAAAGTTTTGAGGTGAATTAATAATTTCACCTCAGAAAATCCCTCTCTTCCTCAGCGTCAACCGGACGAATATTCACTTTTCCAATGGCTTTCAGGCGAGATCTGACTCAATGGCATCAGTGTACAGCGGCGCTGGAGAAGGCAGATGGTGTGGATCAGTGGCAGTACGCGGTGAAGTTGAATTCTCCCTCCAATACGACTACAAACAATTAACATTCGAAGTCCACGTAAGCCAGTGCAAAGACCTAGCCCCTGTTGACATAAAGAGAAATCGTTCTGATCCTTACGTAAAAGTTTACCTTCTCCCTGACAAGTCCAAGGGTGGTAAGAGAAAAACTAAAGTGAAGAAACACACGTTGAATCCTATTTTCGATGAGACACTGAAATTCCATATAGGATTGAATGGATTGGAGACCAGAACACTCTGGCTGACTGTCTGGCATTCAGACATGTTTGGTAGAAATGATTTTCTCGGTGAAGTGAGAATGCCACTTGAGAATAAAATATTCGATGATCCAACGCCAAAGTGGTATCCACTTCAGGAGAGAACTGAACCGTTTGATGATCCTATTGCCTACAAGGGCGAGGTCATTGTTGGCCTGAAATTTGTACCACCAGATCCAGCCCAGTTGCAGGAGACCATTGCTGGTGATAAGGGCCTTGTCAAGGGCAAGAAGAACTGGAGCCGAGGGGCACTGCATGTCCTTGTCAAAGAGGCCCGCAATCTTCAAACTCGAGCCAAAAATTCCGGCACTTGTGATCCTTTTTGCAAGAGTTATTTGTTGCCGGACAAGGGGAGGTCGGGCAAGCAAAAGACTGGGGTCGTCAGGCGATCCGGTGGATCGCCAGTTTGGGGTCATACTTTTGTTTATAAAGATGTTAGTATTCAGGAATTGGCGGAGCGTGGACTTGAATTGACGGTTTGGGATCATGATCGTATTGCGAGCAATGAGTTCTTGGGAGGAGTTCGATTTAATCTGGGAACTGGTGAGTCCAAATTTATTATCGATAATTTATTATTATTTATTATCCATATATAGCCGATTAGGCTTTTTACAATTGCGGTATCAGAGGCCGTTTTCCTCTCCAACCGTGTCGCATTGTACCCCAGGAGTTGTACTCCATGTACAGACTCTAACCAAGCTTCATCGGGCAAACTTTTCCTCCAATGATTGTTGGTGTCTAGACTCCCGCTCGACGGTTTCCGAGAGATTAAAAATCCCCTGTCCCAAGCCGGACCCGAGCCCGCTCCACGCGGGCTCCGCCGTCCGGCCGTGCGCCTTAACCAACTCGGCCACAGTCGTCGGTTTGCTCAGCCTTATTTGTTTGTTGTCATTTTTTTGACAGTTCCCACTGAAATTCCCCTGAATTCCCACTGAATTCCCCTCTCCCGAATCAATAAAAGAAATCATCTGAATCCATTTTTCCGTGAAATGATTGTCAACGCGAAGGAATAATTTCTCGACTAGAAAGTTTATTGTTCCTCAATTATTTCATAAACTTTCTTAGAAAATGAAAATTAATAAAAGCGGAATGGGAGAGGGTTAAAAATTCCCAGTAACTACTCCCAATGCTAACCGTGATTATAAAACCCCATTAATTTTCAGGTAGAATTGAATTATTTCCCCGGAATTGTTGCTTTCTTCAATTGTCCGTTACGTACCTCATTCACCCGAGTATTTCTCAACTTCCTCAGGTAAACATTATGGGAAACCAGTGGACTGGATGGATGCAACTGGCCGAGAACTCTCACTCTGGCAGAGTATGCTGGAGCGACCAAATTTCTG
>JAPYZM010002928.1:0-12419 GCA_030522845.1 Psyttalia concolor
GAAAAAGACCTCAGTACCTATAGGTTCCTATAGATGTCATTCCTCAATCAGAGAGACTGCCAGGGACTGAGTGTCGGGAATCCGACACAATCCCTCATTAGGAGACTATGATCCCCCATGAGCGCTGAGCCACGAGTCCTCCAAGAGTCCCTACTTTGGGGCGGAGGGGGACTCTTTGGGGGACAGAGACGCTAGTCCCTCACGTCGAGAGAGACTCCGTATTTTTCGTCCTGGGTTATCTCAGCGATTTTGGCGGTTTTGCGATTTTGTTCTGATAACCAAACGACACAATTTTGACGCATTTGAATTTATTTCGGATAATCACGGAGATACAAATTTTCGCTCAAGGATATC
This sequence comes from Psyttalia concolor, assembly GCA_030522845.1. Taxonomy (NCBI): domain Eukaryota; kingdom Metazoa; phylum Arthropoda; class Insecta; order Hymenoptera; family Braconidae; genus Psyttalia; species Psyttalia concolor. The sequence continues at coordinate 355 of JAPYZM010002928.1, forward strand.
CAAGGAATTGCCAGATCTTTTTAAATCCTTTTCAACATTGGAACCCGATTAGCCTCTGAGTTAACCAAATATTTTACTAGCGATGCCGCGAGTCGAGGTGAGACCCGAGAACCCCTCTCTCGTGACGTCTCGTTATGTGAGAAGTATTCTCTTCCCGCACCCGTCAAAACAAATATAATTTGAGAATAAAAAATGCTGGCAAAAAAATAGAAACGGTGAGAAGCCTGAGACTGTCAATTCTCGCCAGAGATTGAAACGAGTGGAGCTCTCATACAGGGAGACTCACTGGCTCACTGAGTCAAAAAAAAAAAATTAAATTATTTTTATTGTGAAACTGAGAGAGAAAATGAAATTTTCATATTCCATTTCTCAAATTAGTTTAGGCTCAAAATATATTTCTCTGAAAGCGGTTTTATTTTTTAGACTGCCGTCTAAAATTCTCTTCTCCCGCGAGAATCTGTTGTCCGCAATTGTACACTGAGGGAAAAATCTTCTTTTCTCCCTGACGGGAGCAAAGTACTCACTTCCCTCCCGCTACGCGGGAGGGAATAGCGACTTTACTCCTACGCCGGGGAGAAAAATCATGTTCTTACCACGGAAAGTAAAATAAAGGAGGCTTGCTCACGTGCAGAATTACCGCCCGAGCCGAAGGCGAGGGTGGTAAGCACGTGAGTAAGGCTACTTTATTTTACCTCCCTAGGTGAGAAATATACTATTTGACAAAGACGATGTACTTGGGGCAAGAAAATATGTTCTTGTCAATCTTCAAACTTTAGAAATCTTCTGATGAATAAATCCATTTCTAACGCAGCATATTCAAACTTTGGACACAGGAAATTATGCTCTTATATTAAATATGGGTGTTCTTGACCATAATACACAACTCTTTTCTATATGATAATTGGTTGTTGCGAGAACTAACAAAAAGTTCCAGTGAGATGAATTTCTCATATTCTTAAATTATGACTAGCCTTATTTATATGAAAGATTTTCTCATTCCGGATGATTTCATAATTTCTCAATGTCATTACTCGTCATCTCCAATGAAGAAATTCCTATTTTCATTAGATAGCTAATTCGTTCATTATCACTTCTAGTATAGAGAAAATTGGTCTCAAGTGTCACGGCTTTGCACAAGATATCACAAAATTGACGTGTTGGAAGAAACCAAAATCTCAATAAAGTGCAGATTACATGAATCTATGACGAGAACTTCTTTTCTAGTCTCGAAAATACCGGAAAGTTCGCTTAGGATGGGAGAATGCCACCTTGTAGAGCACGTTGTTCTTATCAATACGACAACTGAATGATTGATAAGCAGATTTCACGATATTAAAAATTGACAAGAGGATATTTTCTTGCACCAAGTATATTTTTTTTGGCAAAAGAAGATTTTTCCCTCAGTCTATATTTTTCTCTCAGTATAGTAAGATTATTCTGCGATTATGCATTACTCGTTATTTAAAAAGATTTGGAATTTTGTGGTGCTCTAGCGCTACTTTAACACCGATATTTTTCCATCAGATCGCTTCACGTGTAGTTTCTCACACGAATTACTCACCGTTTTAATTTTTTTTGCTACTACGACAGGCACAGTTTAGCGCAAGGAATGTTTTTTTGCAAAAATACATAAGTAAAAGACGAGGTAGTACGCACGGTACATACAAATCAAGCAGGATCACCTTGAACCTTGAAAGCTCACAAGTAGAACTCAACAACGCATTACAATTAATAATTTTACATGGGCAAAGAGGAGTTCGACAATGCGAGCGAAAATATTCGAAAAAATGTTTTCTGCTGCTGACGCCGGCACAGGAAAAATTGTCGAGTAAAGAATGTCGTCTTTAATTACTCATTAAAGACGACAATTAAACGGAAGCTTCGATGTTCAGCTTTACGTGTTCAATTACTAATATTGTACAAAGCAAGACTTCCTTTTTATTCTGCACTTCAGAAAATTTCCTCGGCCATTGGATTTGGTATATTTCCTCACACCCTAACTTAATTTTTATGGGTTATAATTTTTCGAGTCTTTCAATGGGTGAATTACTCATTTGAAAAGAAATTTAGCGAGGGTCCATGGGTAACTAAAAATTTGTTTATTTCATTGCCCCCAGTTACTGCAATTTATTTTCTAAATTATCAATAATGTTGATGTCATACCCGTCTAGAAATTCAAGCGGAGCTACTGTTGATACTCCGCTTACTCATGAAAATTCAATTCTACGAAAATAAATAAACATCCTCAATATCACGAAAATTTCTTCGAATCAATGTAATCTCTTGTATAATTTTTCAAAAGATGATGTTTTTTATTTGTTATTTGGCAAAGAAAACAATTTAGAATTGAATTAGCCGGATATTTACTAAGTAAATACACTCCTAGGTTAACACTTTATTTTTTCAGAATTTATCAAGAAAGATTTTAAAATTAATCCGAGCCAATAGTTCCGAGAGTAAAAAAAGTTAGTACTCCTTATCACTCAGGAAAGATCAATCTAAACATCATAAATTTCTGGAAGTGATATTTTTTTTCCGTATCCAATAAATTTCCCTCCTTAGACCGAAGTGGAGTAAACTGGACGTTTAGCATGAACTAAAAATATCAGTATTTCCGATCGTTAAAAAAAATATGAATAAAATGGGCAATAAGACGTCTTTTCTCCCAACTACCCTTCAGAATTGATTTCTCCGCAAGAAGAAAATTGTAAAAAAAAAATTATTTACACTCCGATTGCCTGGAGTTACCGAGTGAGATGAATATTTCTTGAATTGATAAAAAAATTGAAAAAGTTGAAGTTTTTCCACTGAGAATGATACTGCGCAGTGACAAAGTTGCTTCCAGTGTTGGGTAATGTTCAATGTTATACTTAATTGAAGCATTATAGATTACCTTGAGCTTCAACGGTAGGTCAACCAGCGAAGAACCCAATCCATAGCGATAACTTCAATTTTTTTCCCTCTTTTCATTAAACTTGCAGGAGAAAAGAACGACGGAGATATTTTTATAAATACACCATTTGATAATTGATTGATACTAAATCAGGAACTTTCCATCACACTACATCCGCTCATTCACCGGTCATAAATGATTCATCAATTTTTTACATACCGTCTGAATATTTTACACGTGGATATGATTACTAAGTGAATGCATCGTGACAGTTGGATAACGATTGTCAAATGCCATTGCATTTAATTCCTCTCATACCCATCCCCTAATACCACGGGTTTGATACCCGTCTTGGACAATTTAATGCAATTCCAGTGGCACGTCGTGAACCGCCTGCGACCTTCAATGGATGCTTTAAGACCCGTCACGAGACGATTGAAATTCCACTCGTGTCTGATCAATTCAATAACTAGTTGAAGTATTCCAAAACTATTGCGATGAAGATGTCAAATGTATTTCACGCTGACATTGGAACCAATAAATTGGATAAATTTCTTAGTTGAAGAGGTTCACTATTTTTTATTGTTAACAATTCAATTATTTGGAATGATTCGGCATGAGAATTATTGAAGAATTATTATTATACATACAATTATTGAAAGAATTATCAAAATTACTTTAGCCAAATGACGTTTGGTTATGGAGAAATTGAATTTGTCAACGGCACTCAGTTAAGACACTACGTCTGAAATTGATCAATTTATTAATTCAAATGTTCGAGACGAGTGGGGATGAAAATTATTAAAACTACAGGAGAATAGTAAAAAAATTTTTTTTAATTCTATAAGGCCCAGGTGCACCCCCCGTGGAACGTTATCTAGATTGTTTTGGTTTTGATTTTTTTATTTACAAAATTTGTCAGCTCATTTTTTGTAATGGGTAGATATTCACTAATGATAAATATATATTTGATACAAATTAGCGAAAATTGGGAAGATTTTCAAAAATTCTTTTTGAGAAATATTGAGAAGTAAGTGAGCATATCGCGGGTAAAATGGAAAATCGATAATTACCATAGCAAATGGCATCTAATCAATGTCATCAAGGGCGGGGGGCTGATTTGTGAAATCTTCAGATCCTTCGCACATAGGCCATGAATTTAAAAAGGCCGTTTGGAAAAATTTCAAACAAAATTTCTGTATTTTTTAAGCTTTTTTAAATGCCAGATTAAGGAACACTCGCGACAAAAAAAATGTCTATGCGATGAAAAATTGGGATGCTAATCATTTGGCATTTCACCTGGTCCATGATCCCAATTGCTCCTCTCGCTTACTTAACATTTATTTTACCTTGTCCGCACTTATTTCTCAAAAATGCTCTTTGAAAATTTTCCATTCTTGGGGATATTTATTACACTAGCGTATGGGGATAAATTTTATAGCAGGTCACTGGCCAACGGCCTGCTGAGGTCGTCTAAGGCTTTTCAATAAATTTACACTGAAGGTAAAAAAAAAAAATCAAATAGAATTCGAATTTAGAGAGAAAAAAATCCCGATAACCCAGCCGGGTTTCGAACCCGGGTCTCCCAGTTACTATTGCTCCGATCACCGCGGCGTTTGCGCCATTCGACAGCTGAGCTGATTTCCCATCGATATAGGGTATTAGAAATTTTCTAGGATGATTTTTTAAATATAATAATAATATATATATTATATATTATACGTATTATATTAAATACATACTTTCGTATCATATGCTAAGATATGCCGCGAAAAACGGTGACAAAAAACGTTACATGCTTTTTTTGAAAAGGGAAAAAATGTGTTTCCAAATAGACGCCTTTGTAGATAAAAAATTCAAAAGAAAAGAAATGCAGATAATGGCGGTTTGTGGCTACACCAGGGGCTTAATTTCATTACGTTTACGTCTCTCATATAAAGCAAATTGATTCAATCCATCCATTTCTTCCATATCTCGATTACTTTTAGAGATACTCATCTCATCCCGCTCTACGTTATCCAATGGGAACAATTGTCTTGTCCCTCAGTGCCTCGTTAAAATTTTTTGCCACCGAATGGGGGTTTAGCGACCTAATTAATTTAATGACAAAATAGTATATTACGATACAAATAAAAAACGAACAGTGGTTTGATGAGCGTGAGAGTTGCAGCCAAGCCGAAGGCGAGGGCTGCTATCACACTCACCAGGATTTTTTTTCTCCTCATCTTTGCCGTACGACATTTTATACTACTGAGAAAAGCCAGTTCATTGCGCAAAAAGGGCTCTTTTTCATGTGCATCATAAAATTATAATCAGCAACTATATTATCCTCCTACGTCGATGGCCTGTAGCAATAAATCACTAAAATTGTAGTAATTTGTCTTCAATTTTCCACTGCGTAAGTGCTTTAGTGTAGAAATGAAATGAGTTAGATATGTAAATTTTAAATTCCGCGTTATATTTTATTAAAGTATTTTTCCTAGATATATAGTTGCTCCTAGAACCCAGGCAGTTAATGCAGTAATTTTTGTCTATTTAAAAATCGTTAATATAATTATTTAATTTTTTTTACAGACGGCCCTAAGTAATCTAGAAGAAATGCAGCACAATCCAATGCTGTACAGGAGTAACGAGCGCGGTAGGAGTATGCATGGTGTTGGACCAATGAGATCAAGACCAATGGAAAAACGATATGATACATCACCCTATAGTGGTACATACCTTTCACCCCCACTGCCAGACACGTGGAGAAGAACGAATTCAGATTCAGCGTTACATCAGAGTGCCAATGAGGCCTGCCAGGCGGCTTCACCAATTCCTCATCGCAGAGGTAGCGATGCACGTCGGTGTTGTTTTTCTTGTGTTTTGTATTTTATTTTAATTATTATTGCATTAAAATCACTCAATTTTTCATCACTCAACAAAGACTAAAAGTTGATACATATATCAACAAAACGATTGTTTTTTCTCATTACATATCAATTGTTTTATTGTAAAATCTTCTGATAATAATTGCTTTCTCACACTGACAGAAAAAGTCTTTCAAGAAAAGGAGATTCTCTTGTTCTGAGAGAATTCTTGAGGTTTTTTCTTTCCAGACTAGAAATTATGTCCTTAACATAAATTCATGTAGTTTGTATGGAGGATTTTTTTATATTACCACTTTCATTACGTAATAACTTCTACGAAGAAAATATCACTCAAGATTAATTCTCTATACACTTGAATTGATAATGAGAGTGTTTGTCGTGCAATCGGGACGAGAATTTCTCCGTAAGAGAATGATACGTAATCAGATCAGAAAAGTATGTGGCCGCATGTGAATTTATGTCAAGATTTATGCTAACACTTAAAAATGTTCTCGGGCCTAGTGAATTTTATTCTGTTTAAACACTCGGTTTCTCGCTGTGAAAATGAAATGATTTAGTAGGAGATTTCACATGTTTAAAAATTGAAAAGAGACTACTTTCTATATCCAGTAAATCCGTTCAAAGTAGTTGACAAGGACAAAAGTTTATCCTGTCTTATTAACCATTCAAAAAATTACTGAAATTAAAAAAAAAGACAAGTATTTTTATTGCCCTAATCAGAGATCTCCAAAAATTATTAACTAATATATGTTTTAAAAAATATTGTATGATTCAGTAATAATATCCAAATCAATTCTTAATTATTCATTCAGTTTCCAATGTAAGAATTGAAATTATAGAAAATAGTTTCATGCGTATTATTTAATCATATCCAACTTTTATGATTTTTTCAACAACAAATGACAGTAGTAATATAAGAAAAAGTAATTATTGCTAAAAAAATCCCCGGTACTAACTTCTAAAATCTTGTTTTATGATACTCTCAAGTTATTTACCCCGATTTCCACATCTTATGCAATAATTCAGATTTTCCATTGCTCATTGCAGATCAACATGCGATGGGTAATACCTCTGGGGACAGCAGAGACGGGCATCATGGGTTTATCGAACGACCAAGATCTTCCTGTGAGATGCCTCGAGTGCCCGGAATACAGTAAGTCAATTATCCCATCAAGATTGATTTTTCATTGGATCTATGTCAATCGTTCATTCACAGCTATCCCGAGATAATCCAATAATTCAGTAACAGAGAAAATTGAACTAGAGTTAAAATTGTATGGAGTGATAAATATCCGGATTAAATGGCTCACTCGACCAATCGAGTAATTGTGCAGAGTCCTATGCATAATTGAATGGGCATAAAATCCGGTTTTTGAAGAGAGAGTGATGGTTGAGTGAGGGTTATTTCCGTGGACTGTGATACCCGTGACCGGTCAATGATTCACAAATAAAATTGTTACCAATGGCCTCGTACACCCGGTGAGAGAATACTTGATAGCAAATCATCAAATAAACTCAATGTTCATGAATCATTTATCAACTCGAATTCAACATTTCGCATTGTATACAGAATTAAAGTTTCCGGTTAAGTAGCATGGCCACATTCTAGTTGAGTCCAAAAGGAGTCCATTTAAAAAAACTTGCTCATTGTCTCATTATTTTGATAATAAAAAATGTATCATTGTGATTTTTAACTTCTCCAATTTGAAGATTTTATGACTTAGCCACGTTTTGTGGAGTTCTCTTCAAATAATAATTTTTTTCGTAAAATAATGTTCGTTTTTCTGACACGGAACCTCCTGTCTATAATAAATTTGAGAATTGCTTCCTCCTCTACAATTATCAATCTTTTGCTATGAAACTGCTACATTCACTCGATCATTACTTTTACAGTCAATGAAGTAGTTCCATCAGGAAAAATTAATAATTGCAGGAGACGATACGATTCTCGAATTGTCTGTAAATTATCGGGCTTCCTTTTTCATTAAAGCAATAAATTCTTCACGAATCACTTACTCAACATTTTATCTTTATTTTCGAAATAATATTATTAACGATGATGGTACGATAAACCAGCAGAATATCCCTTGTCAACTTCCGACTGCTTCAAGTGGCTAGCCTCTAGCCTCCGGGCATTTACTTACGTAAAACTCAATGGTTATGGTTGCAATAAAAATCCATTGACGCATCAACATAATGACAACCGCTGGGTTTTTATAAAAAATATGGCCAAATATAAATTCTATTGGACATTTCAATGCAAGTCAATTTTCAATAAAAAAAGTTTATCAACTGCCTTCTTATTCTCTCTTCAGTTACATCTTCGAGTCGACAGGAATTAAACGCCCCATATGTTGGTCACAATTTGTGCGCACATGACGTTAATCCTTAGACTTAGACTTGATCCGCCGTGACTCGCGCTATGAGACTTTGATAAATATTTTCACTCCATAGGGAAAATACCTTCCAAACTGGCGTGACTTTTAAATCTACGAAAAACCATGAAATGAATTTCTCTTCAATAATTCTTTGGTTATTTCCAGCATATATCCAAGCTCACAACCGCCAGGTCCCCAGACACCAATTGGTAACAATACGGGTTCTCTGCCAGATCTAAGCAACGTTCACTTCCCATCGCCACTTCACACACCACTCGATCAAGAGGATCATTCGAGTAGTACGCAGTATAGCAACGTGAGTTTTTTTGTCATTATTATTTTCTCTCACGAATCACCGAAACTATTGTTCAAATGATCAACGACAATAGCTGATTACCAATGAACAGAGAATAAGTAATTGTCAAGATACTATGGAGCACAGTGTCACACAATTTTTTTTCTTTCCACATTCATTCAATGATCTTAAGATAATTGACCTTGATTGAGGTATTTCATTTTCTTCGCTTTTCTAACAGCGTGTTCAGTCCGATGCCACTTCCATAGATTTACCGAAGGTATGCCAAGGAATTTCTCCGGTTTTCTGGTCTTTTTGTCAGAGTGTATTAAATTTTTTCTTCAATTTTCACAAATCAAAAATCATACTTTACAATTTATTTTTCATGTTATTTATTCGCACAATGCTTTAATCGGATTTAAACATCGAAATGAAGATAATGAAAGCAAATGCACATTTTTTTTTCTACTCACATAAATTGTTATTGATACTCTGGATATTCAAATTATTTCATAAATCTAGCACGAAAAACATATTTCTTATTGTTCGTGTAAATTCGTGTGGAATGTCCAGGCGATAAAACATGTATTTATGAGGTTGTACAGAGAGAAAGAGAGCGAGAGAGAGAGAGAGAGAGAAAAAAAAGAAATCGCTCTGTGGATTTATTCCAGAGTCCTCAAACGGGCAGTCCTACGACCTTGTCGCCAACCAGCTTGGCACAAGTTGGAAGGCTATCCTTTTCACAGGACCACAGTCCACCAGCCGCCCAAGTAAATATTCCTGGTCCATTTTTAGATTGTGTTGTCTGGATTGTTTAGTCGTAGTCAGTTGTTGATCAGAAACAAATGGAAGATGTTGAATAAATTATATTGATCGAGTCTTGAACCCTAGGCACTAGAGGAATAATTATAAATGAACAAAGTCTCTTATTTGTCGAGAGAGGTGGACCAAAGAATAGTTTGAACTATTTGTTTGATGGATTTCCAATGTAACTGTGAATGGAAACACCTGAGATTTTTGGCGTTTTTGGGGCCCACCATTTAACTGCCTGTGCATGAAACGAACTGCAAAATTGCAAAGAAAAGTGAATAATTGCATTTTTCTTCGTGGTTGTCTGCCTGTTTCTACTGAGTAATTGTCAATGTGTTTATCAATGGATATCATTTTTTGACATAATATTCTTATTATTTGGATGTTGAACAATATATTTGTTTACATTTTGAAAACAGAGTTTAAACATTTTTGTTATTAACAAATACTTGGAAAAAAAAATTATTTTGATACAGATTTATTTAGTACAAAATAACATTCTATCGTCAATTTGTCAAGTTGTAGAATCTAATTTAGAAATTTCCATGTCAATTTTTGAAATGATTACATTTTCCATATTTTTTAATAGTACATTATGCAACATGTGCGTAATGGTGTTTTTGACTCGTGGGAGGTTGTAATATTCCCATGAGCCAAAAATCACCATTACGCACAAGTTCCATACAATATTTTAGGTCATTGTGCGCGTAATCCGCGATTTAACCGAGCGAAGCGAAGTTAGAATCGCGTGATTACGGGCACTTATGGCATAAAATTATTTATTCAGCTATCAATGGAAAAATTGAAATTACTGAAATTATTGTCACTACTAGAATCTAATTCAAATTAATAGTTTAATTCAAATTAGCAGAGGAGCAGGAGATCTGACGATTTAAAAAATTGACAACAGTTGAATATTGTTTTGTATCGAGTGAATCGTCCTTGGTCCAGAGTAATTTTTTCTCTCATGTGCACGATTTGCTTGTCCCATCTCATCTGTATCGTTATCACTTTTACGAAAAAACCAAGAGAAGCCTATCCGTGAGTTTCGGAGGTCCATCCTCAATCCATTGTAGTGGACAAGGTCGTAAGTTGGCTGCATGAAAGTGATTGCTATGATCAGTTCGATCGTCACCTAGTCTTTTTTTCCTCATCCTCTGATGCTTATTTTCTTCCTTAATTCATCCTTTCACGTTTAACAATCTCTCGTTATCCTTCATTCGTCGTCTCATTCTGTTTGGCTCCTTCCACGAAACCATTTTTTTGACTTTCATTTATATCTTAAACACTTTTTGATTTTGCCTTTTTTGTAGTGGTTTCTTTGTCTTTATTATTTTGCAGAACCATTTATCAGTGCCTGTTAACTCTAGGTTCCTCCATACATGTAAGGTCAGTAGTGAACATCATTTTTTTTTGTTTTTCATTTTGCTTCTTATAATTTGACAAGAAAATTTTATTAATACAGTCATCTTCTGTCTCTTTGATTGCATGGAGGAATGACAAAATAAGTTGATTGATTAACTCATGTAGTTTACGATTTGTCAAAGTTTCTCCTGCAATCATAGAATTCTTTCCTCCATCAGACCCAGATATTTTTCGATCGATAGTTGAAGTGATCCTCTGCATTTGAACGACTCATTTGAATGGATGTTCCGCTTATAACTAGTCAAGATAATTTTAGCACTGAATTTCCGATTTTATATGAAGGGTGAGGAATGAGATTTATTGAAGTGGAGAGATTTTTTTTTTAAGTTGCTAGCTTCCATTTAATAAATTTATTTATAGAGAAGTGGATAGAGATGTGAACATCTGAAAGGGCCAGTCAAGCCTCACAGAATATATCTCAGTTTATTTTTTTAATTTGAGAAAATCCTTGAAATGAATGCACTTGAGAGAAATTTCTTAGGATAACCCCACACTTTCGCTAAGTATTTTTATTGGATTCTTACAGAAAATTTTATTGCCGTCCTATCGGTTTTTCAGGTCTTTGGAAGGGCCTTTTTCAATAAAAAAAATCAGTAAAATAATTATCCTTGTCCTATGAAACTTATCGTCTGAGATATTCTCCAAGTGTTTGGATTTTTTTACTGCAAAACTTTAAGGTAAAAAATGAAGTTAATGTTGTTTCACTCTCCACTTCAGTAAATTACAATCACCATCACCTCCATTGAACAGTGTTTTACCTAGTTATATATTAGAAATATGAAAAATTGAAGAAAAATCAATAAGTGGGACAGCTGGCATTAATTTCTTGAAGTCAAATTTATTGGGGGATGATAATTTTCACCAGGGTGTGACATTGGAGAATAGCACAAGTACTTCGCAACAGGATCTACAGTCGTACGGGCAAACGTCCGCTCAACCACCACCTTCTGCGTCGCACAGTCCTGCTCACCATTACATTTATCAACAGCCACATAGTCCAGTGCCACCACAAAGTCCCGTGAGTCTAATAAATTTTCATAAGTCGTATTCATTCATTCAACTCTATTGCACGATTTCAGGGAATTCTAGAGCATTCTTTTTTTCCATTGAGTCGACAGATTCCGGAGATAATTGTGTTTTTCCTAACTTAGGATTTGTTGAATTTGTCGAGTTGGCAAGAAATTGATCAGAATATATCCTTAATCGAAATTCGAGAAGGAACTCACTCCATAATGAAGTGAGATCATGGTTTCGAACGTTTTTGATTCTCTGCTCTCTGTTGAGATAATAGATATTTTTTCCGTACTGCTCTTCACTTTTCCTCGTCCGGGGATTGGTACAGGCCCTTGCCCGAACTCGAAAAAGTGAAAATCACTACGGAAAAATATCGTTCC
>JAPYZM010002929.1:0-33120 GCA_030522845.1 Psyttalia concolor
GAAATTTTTGGCAGAAAATTGCCGATATCTCAAAAACTATCAGGCCTAGCTCCAAAATTCGAACGGATTTGAAAAGCTGAGGAAATTTCCGATCGATATCGCCTTGCAGAATTCATTTCTAGCTTTTTTTTTATGTTTGATTTTTTCATTTTAGAAACTGGCCAATAACCTATATCAATGGAAAATGAGCCGACTCGGACACTAAATCCGAATCTGTTTGAAAATAAACCTTCAAATTCTAATCTGTAAAAAAATAAATCATTTGTATTTCTCTCTAAAATAAATTATCAATTGTGGAACTTTTCCCAAAAAAAAAACCGATGAAATCTAAAATATAGAAATAAATCCGAAAGTACACCCGAGCAACGTGCACAGGCGCGCGTGTCGTGCATCCAATTCTAGTGAGATAAATATCGAAGCCCAGCAGCGAGTGAATATAACCGGTGAAAATTCTTTCATTTGGATTAAATGAAGAGGTTTATTTTATGCAAATGATGCAGTAATTTTTTTTTCAATGACATTGAATGGGACGTGTGTGCTGTGTCTTCTCGTGATAGCCCCTGGACCCCAGTGGTACCTGTATAAACACGAATTTGATGAGACACATGATTGTGTACCGAGTTTTCCGACCTTTTCCTACGGCCACCGGGTCGTTCAAAGCACACGTTGCCCTAGAGGGTGTGTTGGGTTTGTACTTGATGACCACATACGCGTAATTATCACGTTGCAGGCAAGCTCGTTTGCTAAGCCATGTAGGTATATGTATATTAGCCGTATCTGTTGGTGGTATACCAGTGTACGGGGTTTGCCGTGCGGAATCCAAGTGTCAATGTGCCATTAGCTTTTACGGCTGTGTACAAACTTTGCTTGGAAATATGCGTCGGGATGTATTATAATCATTCGTTCATATTTATTTCACTCGTTTTCGCCGATTAAATTATTCAATTTCAAAATTTATTCGCACATCACGCGCAATTCCAGTTAATTAATTCGATCTAAATTAAAAAAGTTAATTTTCATCGGACGAGCCTTTGTAATGTTGGAATATGTGAGTAAAATCAATAAACCCACCGAGAGAATTTTTTTAGAAAATATAACCGGATAAATGTTAACGGAGACCCCCCCCCCCTCCCCGCCACCACCAATTATTTTTGCTTTAATTTTGATTCTACTGTGCGCTTGCAAAAGTCAAAAATCAGAATTGTCGGAATGTTTAGGTCGAAAGTAAAGCGCTCTAGAACATCTCTTACTTTACCACTCGTCGCGTGACCCGGGACCACCGCGGCGTGGACCTGGTGGTGTCTCGTCTTGAAGACAACGCATGTTAACACGGGACAACACAAAAATGATGGCAAAACAGTTCATCAATGATCACTCCAACAGAGACTTTGATGAGGGGGGAGTAACACTGAATAATCACTAGGAGCACTCAAACTTTGCAAATTTCAAATTTTATGTGTCCAGTTATTCGCACAATTCACAAATCCACCGAGCAACGATCGTCTATCACTGAATTTACACACGAAACTGAGCCACAAACAATCGATACCTGGTGAACGTGCCTACTTTCAAGGTAAATACCTCTGACACCTTTTGTTTTGTTTTGGTTCTGAGGCTCCTTCTTCCGATATCGTCTATACTTCAGGTAAATAAACATTCAGTAGTTATCCCCATGTCTCGATGGTTGTATTTAAAGTGCGTTCAACGAGAGTTGAATATATTAATTTTTGTGGAGTTAATGGAAATTGTTTTATTTCGGAGGCGCGCGGGGGGGGGGGGGCTTGGTTAACATTTACGTAAGTAAAACGTTACGTTAAGTAAACTCATTTCGATTGTTAGAAAATTATCCTTGAATTTTTCGGTTGAAAATTGAGATTGCCCAACTATTTGACATATTTTAAAATATCTGCTGTATGAATTCAACAGGCTAATGGAGGTAATTAATTATCACAAATAATGCCTCTCTAATACTACTCCTCAAAATTAAAAAATGACTGTTACCCAAAAATTCTTCTGAAAGCCAAGTAGGAATTAAAAAAAAATTTAAACCCTAAATGTTCGTTTAAAAAATTCATAGCATGTAAAATACTCACGTCACCAAATTGACAATAATCTCGAGTGTCTTATTCAAAAACCTCTTCAAATAATATCCTCAAAGGAGCCCTCATCGTTGTTACAGAAGCGATGTCTCTAGTGGGTCTCAGAACACTTGACGATATTTCTGGCGCCTACTCCTCACAACTGCAGCAATAAAGATGCCTAGCGTCGACAGAGATACGATACGCAATGAGGATGACGACCACTCCCACTGAAACAAGAACAAATAGAATTTATTGAGGATAAACGTTAAATGCGTCTTTAATAACTCGCTGTCTGGGGGGGATCACAGTTACCCGATGAAATTTCGTTCCTTTGAGCGCTTCTTCAGAGCCTCCATCATCCGGGGACAAATATGAAAGGGTAATGTGCTGTCACTTCTCGAGTTTATTATGTTTGTGTTACTTTTTCTGTTTACGCTGCGGCCAAGGGTGGGGGACGACGAAAGCGTGGACCACATGGGGCAGGCGAAATAAAATTAGAGGAAACGATCGCCGGAAATGAAAGACAGGCTTTTGATGACTTCTTTTAGACCCGATTTCACTGCTTCTGGTGGGGCTGCGAATTATTGTCATTGCTACAACTCAGCTGGGTGAGGTAGTTTGAAACTACTTCGAGGCATTGGTTAACATTCGTTGACACTTTTTACAGAGGGAAAAATTTCATGCGGAATTATTTATTTAAATTAGACATTCCACGTGACATCCGGAGCACAAACATATGTTTTGTCATTTGTTTACACTAGGAAAACAATTTATTTCTGTCAGGTAAATTTTCTTACGAGTAAAAAATTGGGATTATTGAGAGAAAAAAATCAAGCTGATTATGGAATGCTTCAGGTTAATCAGCTTCAAAGGATTCCAGCGGTGGTCTTAGAATTGGAGCTGTGGTCTAGAGTAGAATGATCAAGTTATCAGTTTTCTGAGGTAAGAGTCTTCGAAGATTTTTCGGCGTTTTCAAATTAATTATTTTGTTATGTAAAATAATTCGTAATATTTTTTTACGCTGATTATCATTGATAGATAAGTAGACTTTAATGTTACTCGAGAAGGGTTTCTCCGAAATATTTGCGAAATATTTAAAACGTCGCGAAAAATCAGTAGAAATGGGAATAATTCAGGGAGAGTTATTCTAGAATTGTTAAATTATCGAACGTACGGTATAATTCGATGCAGGATATTCACGTTTCTTGAAATTAAGGCAGGATAATAAGATCTACTTTATTATTCCAATTTACACGTAATTTTTGTGGAAAATTGTGCCATAACTTCATTTGAATATTTGATGCTGCGAATTTCAATAGAATGCACGACTCAATCGTCCACGATATTCCATTCTCAACTTAAAAATTCAGCATAATTGAGGGAGTACGAAGATATATCCGGTAACTGGGGGATTCTCGAACAATAAAAGATGATTTTTTTTCGAATTTTCACGAGTCATATTCTCACAGCAAATTTAACACGATAAAACAACAATTGTTGAGGTGTTCGAATCCTCCCAACAACCCCCAAATTCACATGCCGGCGGTGAATATAAATTTTCGACATTGAGCAGCAAAGCCCTGTGTACGTAAGCAACCTCCAAATAACACTGAGCTTAATATCACACAACCGTGAAATTGTGTTTTTAATTAAACAGCAATTTTCATTCGTTCTAGCTTGGTACGCTCTCTTGCAATAATACGACAGAATGTTTTCTCATGACCTCCATTGCAAAGAGAGCGCTGTGCTGAGCGCCGGCACTTGGCAACGTTGTGGCGTGGTAACGGAAGACATTAAAGAACAAGAAAAAAAAATGAGGAAACAAAAAAGACAAACCCAAAGCGAAAAAAAAAATGTAAGATTTGTGCCAGGGTGAGCTTCAGATTGGACATAAATCCCCTTCAAAAAAAAAAGGATAGTAGGGACAAAAAAATGTACTTTTCGGTCTTCTGGGAGTAAGGTAGTGGGAGAATTGATATAGGCGGCTGAGTGTAAATCTAAATTTTGTATGAAATTTCGTTGGTGCCCGCGTGAGAGAGTAGACCCTGTTGCCCCCAATAGGGCCGAACAATGTCTCCCCGAGGAGATTGTTCTTATCCACATTCTCCCTATAGTTGGCTTCACACATCAACTCCACGGAGGGAATAAAATCCTGCTTTTAGCGATGCGTGTGCAGTAATTGTGACTACAAACGAGGACAGACATCAATCGATATTTTAAAACTTCTTTTGCGATTTAGTATAATCCACGGAAGGAAAAATTCAAGAGAAATCCCCATTTGATTAATTTGTTTTCCCTAACTTTTCAAAAATTGTATACCTTGACATTATTGTCAATTTGGTCATATGAGTAGTTTACGAGCCATTAAATTTTTAATCGGACATTTCTGGTCTGAACTTTGTAAAAAATTGGTAAACTTTTGTATAACAGTGTTCTTTTTATTCCGATGAGTAATGTTAGAGAGAAATAATTTGGGATAATTAAATTTCTCCATTAGCCCGTGAAATACATATAAAAGATATTTAAAAAAATGTAAAGTACTTGGGCAATCTCAATCTTCAACTCTTACCGAAAAACGTAAATGTTACCACATCCCCCACCCCCCCTGAAATAAATCAAAGAAAACTGAAAATACGGCCGGAAAATCCTTAATAGATGCACGATCTCACCGGGAGCAGGAGCAGGGGAGGGTATACGGTCGTCGGGCAAAATGTTGCGGTGAATGCTGGAGAATGGGTACGCTAGAAAGCGGCCCGAGAGATGGATGGATAACACGGACCCCGCCCGTCCTACCGCGGCTGTGGTGAATACTCAGCAGACCCAGAAGAGAAACACACAAGTGTGTATAATATAAAGCCGCGGCCTCGGTATCCCCGTAGCACTCAGAATAGACTATAAGACGCAACATATACGAATGGGAGAATAAGGACAGATAACGTTTGGCATTGCCACCTTCTCTCGCAGGCCGTATCCTTTATTTTTATTAACATTTTTTTTTTCCCACTCCCTATCGCTCTCTCTCTCTCTATTCTCCTCACTGTTCTCCTTGTCTTATGCACTAGCTGAGCGGAGCCTGCGGAGAGTATTATACACACAGAGAGGCGGGCGCAAAGGAAGTGGCCGACAGCCCTCCTATCGCCTTCTCGTTTTTCGCGTGAAAAAAATAAAAAATAAAAAAATAAAAATAATAAAAATAAAAGGAGAGAAGCATAAAGTGTTGCCCGGGTGTTATGCTTCACGAGACACAAAACAATTTAACCGCACTATACAAGTCCGAACCGCGAGTGAGGACTCGGGGGGGGGGGGGGGGGGGGGGGGGAAAAAAAAAATTTAAGGGGACAACGGAGGGATTAGGGGGGGGGAAAGGGGGGCGGGCGGGGGGAGAAAAGGGCGAAAGGGAGACAGGCGAGTGGAGAAAATTATAAGTGAGATGGAATGAGTTGAGAGGAGGAGGAAAAATGAAGTTACCGCTGCCGCAAAACTCATTTACGCCCGTTAATGTCGGGGTATGTGCGTGAAACATGTTCGATGGTTACCTGTGGATTTTATGCATGTACACGAGAATGGTTTCGTTGTATTATGCGTTACAGAAGCAGGGGGAGGGGGGAGGGGGGACTCTTTAGATAGCGAACTGAGCGCTCGTTCCCCTGGCAGCAGTGGTGGACTTGCTGATGGTTGGGAGAGGATGCTTCAAAATTCCAGTTATATCTCCCTGTGGAGTAACTGGGGCTTGCAACATTCAACAGCAGTGGGGGGCTTGTCTTTCTCGAGGCATGGGGCTCATGGATAATCGCTGTAGTTTATTTATAATTATTCGGAGCCAATAGTGGCGGAGGGAAATTGAATTTTCGGCGATAGGGCTACGGGAAAATCTGATCTTTCTGACAATGGCAGTGGGGGCAATGGTCCATATGGGAGAATACAGATTCACAAACGGGATAATTGCAGAATGCGCAAGAAATGTAGGGAATTAAAAATTTGCGTTGAACCAATTTGCAAGTGACAAAGATGGAATCGTTTCACTAATTAACTGGAAATGCGCACGCTAAGATCGACAGTTATTCTGATTTTTTATAATATTTAAATGGGAATTTTTCGTCTGAACAATTCTTTCCGATTTCACTTCAACTATTATTATTTCCTATACAACGGATAAAATTCTGATATATTGCGCAGTATGTCTCCCTTTGTTACTGACATATGACATAATCGCAAAGGATGACGAGGAATTCACAACGAAACTTCATTATAAGTTTACAACTGATGTGTCTATTCATTAGCTCGTGTTTCCCGCGATAAGCGGATGCGAACAAGCGTAACTAAGGCGCAGGAAGAACTGCGATATCACCGGAGATTTTGCAATACTGGATTGCATACTGACAGGAACACTGTAAATTATTGAATGGTTTCCACTGAATGGAGAACTATCGGTATTTAAATCTTAACAATTGCAGAACGCGTCAATTTCATCACCGACATGGAAAACAATTAAATGAATAAATTAACAGATAAAAAGAACAACTAATAAAATATTTACCTTCAAACTGAACAAACATTCAATAATTTTCTTTTCTCAAAACAGAATACGACGACTACTGTGGGAGACGACAAACTTCGTCGAGGAATGCCGTGCAAACAGGAAAAAAAAATAGTAATGAAATTTATCAGTTGAGTTGTTCAGTTTACCAAATTGATTGTATCAAATTCAATGGCTCGTCATTACTAACAATAATCTAAACACAGAAAACGTGGCTCTTCAACGCAAAGATATCGGACCCGGAGGAGGTGTTGCGATGGGGGGAATTTATCTGTTTTAAACACGCAAGTCGTGAATTTCTTCAGTCGCTTTTGGTATTGGAGGAATTGGGTGTCGAGTTGGTATTTACGTTTTGATTTAGTTTTGCTTCAGGATTGATAATAATGAATATTTTTCAGGAGAAAAAAATCCCCCGATGCAGACATAAACTTGCGCAATCTCGGATATAATTCAGTAACATTATTTACACATTTAGATAAATTAAAACCTAGGATTGGAATTACGTATTTTTAATATTCTTCTAAACATAGGACCCTTAGTAGCTCTCGAGTTTATACATTAATCCTCTTTTATCTCTTAATCCCCATTTTTTTCAGAGTTTGGGAAATTTTCAGTTGCTCGATTAATTGAAACTTATAACTATAAGTTCACTATCTAACAGTGCTAAAGAAAGACGAGAGAGGGGCTGAGGCTTTTAAAAAAAAAATCCCGTCACTGTATTTGCTCATACGATACGTCAAACTTATTTTGCTGTTTAATTTTTTTTTATAACCAGTCTTCAGGCGCGTAGGATTAATAAAATTGTTGATAATATAGCTAATCTATTTTTTGATCATTCCTTGGAGTTCAATAGACAATAGCTTAAACAAAGCAACAGTTCCATTACTTTTATGATTTTCATCGGGTGGTCATTTCGGCTGAGCCATCCGGTTCCCTATCCCCTTCCTCATTCCCCATTTCTTGCACATATCGAGCTCCGCCGTTCTCGCCACTGTTCGTCCTCTCGAATTATAAACATTAGTTACCCTGGAACGAGTGAGTCTGACCCTTTCGTTATGCAAAGTCCATCGTAAAAGGAAGTATTCCAATGAAATTTATCATACCACACGATAATCTCACTGGGATTGCATTACCTTCACCAATAAAATGAGGTTAATGCTGTATTCACTCTCAGGACAATGTTCAAGGCACTTACGTCGGTGTATCGCGCATTGTAGCAGGTCTTCGCGAGAAAGGAGGCTCTCCTACTCTCTCTCTATCCCCGGCTGTAGACTGCATTTGAACCTTGGATTTGTTGGTGATTGCACTAGTGGGAAACGCGCGTGACCACGCCCGATATACAGGGTGTTTCGTAGAAGCGGTGACTCTTTTCTCACGGTATCAAAACACTTAATCGGTTCATGAAGTTGGCTTTGTGTGTATGAGTGTGTGTATACAACGGAGGGATACCGAGACCATAATACACTGACAACTAAACGAGAAATGCAAATAGAAAATGGGTGGGCGATGAGACGAGGAGAGTTAGTAAAGCGAAGGCTTGGGTGTGCAACGTCGATGCTGTATTATATCGCTTGGATTTAATCATCCGGAGGGGTTTCTCTCTTCCACGTCGGCGTTTCTTTCCTTTATTTTATTTTTTTTTTCATCATCTTTTCCTTCCTTTCCTCCTTCCTCTCCGACCCGTTGGGCTTACCCTGGACGGCTATAATGCCAGTACCAAGGACTAGGATATACTTGCCCGCGGGACCGATAATTGAACATACCTGTTTGTTACTCTGTATATTCAGAGACCAGCCTGGACTATTTTAAAGTTTTCCACGGCTCGTCTAACCACTTATGGGGGTAACGTATCGATAAGTAATTTAGCATCAACGGTTTATTTATCTCTTATGAGGTCTGGCTTCGCTTTGATACAGTTTGGAATTCTTTCAGGGATGTTATTACTGTTTGCTCTATCGTAATTCAGGGTTTGCGGGCACATATTGAATATGCTGCTTTTAATTTCAGATTTTGCGGGGAGAAAAAAATTCAGGAGGACGTACTGGTATGGGGGGTAATTGTCGAGTGGTTTGGCTGCTCGGGGAAAATTAATTTACCGCTGCAGGAAAATTTGGCGACGACTTACGGAAAGTTAGCGAGGGAGACGATCACAATTATCGAACTGGTCAGGAATATTTTGGTAATTTCTCGGAAAGGCAAAAATGCTAAACAATTAGCAAACAATTAGCAATTGCGGGAGAGCGCTAGAGATCGATTGAAAATCATCGCGAATGAGAATGAATGAAACAATGAATGGATTTGAAAAATTTAATTGATTCTTTTTTTTTGGCAGCGGCTGATGTCTTCGGATTTAGAATCGTAAAAGGGAGGTGTTAGATTATTGAGTAAAATTCGTGGAGCCCGAAGAGTTTGTGTAATTTATGGAGATGAATTTTGTCATCAGAATTGACAAAACATATTTTTCAGTTTTTTCCGAATTTTTTAAAGTTTAGAAACAATTGAGAATGCCCCATTTTTGAAAATGTAAAAAATATGTCGTCACTTCGAAAATGAACTTGAGTTTAAAGTAAGAAATTGCCAGATGTTACAGTTCTAACAGAAATATTTTCTTCTCCAGGTAGTTATTTGTGATTTTCTTGTTTATTTCTGTTCCTTTTGTCCCACTTATCTGCTGTGCATTGTCATAACACTTCCCCCCGGTATGTTTAAATATTTACTCACATTTTCAGTATCCTTGTACCTCAAGATCTATTATTTGTCTTCGAGATCTCGATAAGATTGGAGCTTGTATGAATCGCATTATGAGGAGCCGGAATATCCCTAGCGAATGCAAAAATATCTATATAAAGCGAAAACTATCGGGTACAATTGAATCTTCTCTGTCAGATTCTCACTAAAATTTCCCCTCATCACCGGAAATATGTAAGTAATTATATCGAACTAATTTTACTGGGAAATTGGAGAGAATTTTTCCTCTTTCAATAGCCATCTTTTTTTTCTCCAAACAATTACCTGTGACGTTTGTTTTTCTTTTCGTATCTTCCGTTTTATTTATCTCTCGTGATTTATTATTGGAGTTAAGAATTCAATATTTATGCATGTATTGAAAATGTTCCCTCTAGTTCGGGCACAATTTTTGTTTGACAACTCGATAAGATTGCAAATCAGAAGAATATAATGAGGAAGAAAATAAAGTCCCCAGGAAAGGAACTTTTTCATCGGTTTCTGGGAAACTATTCTACCAAAATAAATTGCCTCACTCTCAATTCCCTGGCAATACTGTACATATTTCGATAGGAATATTTTCTCTTTACTCAGTTATTCCTGATATCCTTATTTATTCTTCATTCCTCCACCTATTAATTTTTACTCGTTAACCATGCAAGGAAAGTTGACAGAATTTAACTTGGTAAGTAACTGAGCATGCTGCAGTGAAACTCCTCCACCCGCTGAATTATTTATATTTACCTCGTTACGTACACTTTTCAGATTTTGACGGTTAACGGGTATACATACACAAGTACGTACATATTTATTTACCCCCATCCTTGATAATCCTCTGGCAAAAATAAAGCCGAAAAAAAAAAATCATTCAGTGAAAACTTTAATTTCTGTGACCGGTAAATCCCAAATTTTAAACGTCCATTTTTTTCCAGTTAAATATTTTCCACTTGAGGAGATCTGGCAGGATTATTTTTAACGAGGTCTAAATTAATAAATTAAAATAGAAACCTAAAAGCACTTCTAACAGTTTCACTCAACAAAAAAAAAACAAAAAGTGTCGATGAAAATATTCGCCTAGGGCTTTCAAAATTCCAAACGTCAAATCCAAATTTCCCTTAGCCATTGATATTTTTCCCCCTTTCTAATTGTTCAAATTAAACACATTAATACAACGGGCTCGCAGTGCTTCGCTCTAACTTTCCAGACGTCCAAAACTCATTATAAACAGGAACCAATAACGTATATCTCCCTCTCTCTTCGAGCCCGTGCTCAAAGGCGGTATAACCACTCCACTAGCCAGTTGAAGCCCAAAAACTTTTTCCAGCCCCCCCCCCCCCCTCCCCCCACTCTACGCCACACTCTCTCGCCATTTCTTTCCCAAACGACGCACGAAACTTCTCATCCTGAGGCTTTTATGACGTCTGCATTAGTACCCACGGCTAGAACAGTTGAGAGTTCCTCTTTTTCAAAACCCCATTTTTCTTTTTCCCTTGAAAGTGACGTGAGACTTTTTTTTTAACCCCCCCCCCCCCTCAGGCCCCCCGCCTTTTGCAGGGAAACGAACGGAACAAAGTTTCAATCAGTGTGGGACGATACCAAGCGAGTGAGGCGCTGAATTTAATGGACTTTCATCAGAAATCGTTGGTCTCCCTTACTTCACTTGCTCCAGATTTGTCTGATAATTGAATGTGACGCAAACGAAAAGAGAAAATTATTGGATATCGATACCCTTGAGCGCAGCACACGCATTACTCCATCTCATACATTCTATAACAACGATTAGAGCCCTCTCTCTCTCTCTCTCCCTTTCTCTTTCTCTTTCTCGATATACCTTTGTACAATGAACAAGCCATAGAATCCCGTCGTACACGAAGAAATTGCCTTCGAGCTTGTAACTCGGAGTGTTCAGTTGAGGAGGAGTGCAGAAGACGCTGAATATTTTACGCACACAATTGACGTCTGTGTGCACAGATGTATTGAGAGACTGTGTGCAGACAGGGGAGGCCCAATAACCGTGTGATTTGCATAATTCTCGTCCTTTTTTTCACCTCACAACCAATACCCTGCATTATTCATGCTTCCGCAGAGGCCCGTCAAAGTACAGCATATCCAGTGAATGCGAATACGTTCGAAACTTCTGATGAAGTTTCTCGTAATATCTTGCATGCAGAGAGCACAAAGGACAATTTTCATCGAGTCAAGAGTTTTGTCGACGATGGGAGAGTTGTTTGTTAGTGGCAAATGGATTCTGTTGAGGGCAATTCAATTATAATTGCGGAAATTTCAGGTTAACATGTGTTGGCTTACATTATAATTGAATTTACCTGATTATCATCAGTTTTGGGATTTTTTTTCTATTGTTACAAATTCATTTGTCCGGTTTCGAACAATATTTTTTATGATTTTAGGCGTTGGGTATTTGAATGACTCGATTTCGCCCCTCCTCAATTGAATTTTAGGAGTCGTTTAGTCGGGGCTTTTTTAATGCCACGCTTTATACAGGCCGTGGTTCTACATGATTCTATGAAAATTATGATAATATCTCGAGTCCGGAAAAATTAGCTACAATGCACGAGAGAGAGGAAACCCTAAATCAAATTCCATGTCGCTCGCCTAAAAATTACCAGGCCAACTGTCCATGAAATTTTAATTTCTCTCTAACGGTGTATTTCAAAGTTCGTTTGATGATAGTTAACAGGCAGTCTAATTGAGGGAATCAGAGACCATGAAGAAGTCTATATACCCATAAACACATGGAAGTGAGGTATTTTAGTAGGAACCGTAGGAAAATTTGAAAAGCGTTGACGACTATTTTGGCTATCGACCGGTGCCCAATTATTTCGAAATTAAAAAAAAATATACAGAGCAAAATAATTATTTTTGCCAAATATTGATTTATTTATTTTTTCCAGCGCACAGAAAATATCATTAACTCTCCTTTTATCCCACAAACAATAAACTGCCAAAAAAGTAATGAAAAAAATTTACCTATTTCTCTCAATTTCTTAAATCCCCATTCAAAGCTCAATTAATCCCTTCGCTCCTGAGCTAAAATTTCTCCCTCACCCTCTCCCCACCGATTCAATAAATCCCCATATTTATTCCCCTGAAAACGGAATTCCATTCTCAGTTGCAATAAAACTACTCGCCCTGCTCCAGTATTTATCTCGCCACTCGAAGACTCACTCACTCTCCGAAACAGGTCCTCCTCCCCCCCCTCGCCCATTACCAGAAAATAAAATCGAAAAATCCTCAATTACCCTCCCCCCGTCGCCGCGAAAAACTATTTCCCCCGATTGACGAGGAGAAAAAAAAAAGCCAGGAAGAAACCATAAGAAATGTGCCACCACCATCGGCCACTTTAATTGGACGTTGAAACCTCATGGACAAGGTATTTTTTCGCATCTCTCCTCGTTCTCGCCCTACCCGGCTGCCCCCCCTCCTGCGCCGGTTTTTTTCAGCATCTCATCCTCTCATTCACTCACCTCAAGGCAAAATCGTCGGTTTCTCGTGTTTAATGGTTAAACGGTCGGCGGTCTAGATGGAGAGCAGGCATGAGAGACCAAGTGGTAGCCATTTAAGACGAAGGAATATTTTTCCATAGCACATGGGTAACGCATCAAAAGTCAAGAGTCCCAAGTGTTTATGTCGAAAACCGAGTGATGGCTTAGGGTAACTAAAAGATGAGAATATTTACGATACCAGGTGAAGCAACACTCGTTACAACTGCCAGTGTAAGAACAGCAATTACCCAAGCCACGAACTATTAAATATTTCTTTACCCCGAGACACTGTTGGCTACTAGGAAATACGTTAAAGCGCCAAGTGCATTCACAATTTTTTAACAACTGGCAACGCACCGACTGCCCAGTGTGGCCCAGTAGTTGAGAAAATGCGAAATGATGATACGTGGATTATAGCCTCAGTGGTTGTAATAACCCCCTCCCCCTCACCCCCTGCCCACTAGTCTCACTAAACCCGGCATCGTAGTATCAGTTATTTTTGTTGGGAGGGCTGCGTGCATGAGTAGATATATACTGTTTCATGGGGGGAGGAAAAATGCTACAATGAGCGGATGATGCGGTCCATGCCCTGATGCTCAGTTGTACTGAGACTACCTCCGGAGGGGGGCCCGGGGGAAGGTCGTCATAGGAATTCTTCGCATTATTGAAGGAATAGAGAACTATAATTGCAACTGCCCTTTGGTTCATACCTGGAGTTACGATGAGAAAGAATTGTTTTTTTTTTATAAACGCCAAGTGCGTCGGCCCAGCGCTAAAGTCAGGAATGGTTTTTCACTGATTTAAAGGATTTATTGATGCGATTATCCATCTACAATTTTAGAAAAATATTTTAGTAATAGCCAGATCAGATTGGGATTCGAACCCGGAACTCTCCGATTATACATCCCGTGAGCGTTTTATTGTTTAGGCAAGTTTTTATTGGGAAATATTTTTTGAACAGTCTTGTATGGATAGGACAACTGTAGACTAAAGAGTATTAATGGAGGTCTAATAATTAATTTTATAAGGGTGAAAATAGTTCATATTTCTCTTTGAGATTTGTGCAATTTTTTAGGAGGGCCAGGAACGAATTGCCGAAAATAATCGATAAAAATTCACGGAACTGTTCCATATCTTTTACCCAAAATCCTCGAACTTTTCCAGAGACTCTGGCAATTTTTTTTGAAACATCTGAAAAAATTCCTATTGAATTCGGAAATTTTTACTGAACATTCCGCTGAAGGAGTCAGAATTGCCCGAAGTAATTTTGCAAATACTTCCTTATAAAATTCCCTTTATTATTGGCCAAGTCAACTTAAAGATGCAATTCCTTCGGTTTTTTTTTAATAAAATAGTGGACTTTTCAATCTTTGTTTGTTTCTCGGCCTTCAACAATTCAAATAAAAAGACAGTTTCGCCCCGAACGATTGATAATCTGTCGACACATAAAGCACCAAAACAAGCGAAAAGAAAACACCATATCCCCAGTCTCAACCCAACAATTATTAATTATTAATATTCATAGATGCACACGATCGATATGTTAATTTTTTGATTTATATTGCATTGAGGGACGGCTCGGATCGCGCGTTATCATAGCGATATAGAGAGGCGTGTGCGCGTTCTTTCACGTAAAACAGTCAGGGTCTCATCCGGTCGAGCGTGCAAAATAAAAACAAATAATAAAAAAAAATAAATGAATGAGCAAGTGGGATAGAGCGATTGGGAAAAAAGAAGGAGAGAGACCCATCGATGACGATGGCTTTTCATTAAGATATTCTCCGGAATTTCTGATTTTGTCCGTTGCGCATCTATTCCTCGGTATTCGCCATTTATCCGGGAGCATCGATGCGAATCGATTGCATCTTCACCCTCTCCCCGTTCAATTTCTTTTTCCTCTCTCAATGGTATCAAGATTCCCGCGGGTGCTTCGTATCAATTCTGTAACTGCGGTTTTTCCGTATCGATGCGAATATATCGGTAATAATGTTATGTTGCGGATGTGCTTTCCAAAGGGTGCGGAGGAAGTTGAAATGTAATAATGAAATAGAGGGGGAGAAAAAAATGAATGGAATAACGTGGCTACCGCCTGTAGATATGATTGCATTTCAATTCTATTCTATTAAAGAGCCTACGTGCATCAATTCTCCATCGAGATGTTCTTCCGAATGTCGGATGCGGCCTTCTCAGACCACATTTCCGCTCACCATTGCAGAATTATTCGACGACCGGGGGGACTACTCATTTCGTCATCGATTGTCACCACGAACAAATGTAAACGTTAATTGTGTAATGAGTGCATTTAAATTTTCTCGGATTCCTGTTTCTTTCAAATCTCTTGATAACTGCGTCTCTGATTTTTCAAATATTTCAATAATATCTGGGGACTTAGGACTTTATCTAATAAAAAATTCAAAACTGAAGATTTTGAATAATATGCGGCTCAGAAAATGTTTGTAATATATTTATAATTAATAAAAAAAGGAAAAAGAAAGAAATACGAAAGAGTCACGTAAGTTTTCGGGAAAGTGTAAAATCTACCAGAAGTTTCAAGAATCATTGCACCCTAGAACATAAAAATTCTTGGATGTTTAAGAAATTTCACGGATCGTTCAAGAAAAATTAAGGAACATGTTGAGTCCCCTTCACTGGGACTCATGGCTAGCCATGAGGCTGCGAACGAATGAGTAAATTTTACGAAACGTTTTTTTTATAGAATTTTACTTCGCTCCCAGATTACGTTGCGAAACGTAATTCTTCACATTAATCCCACTGTGCTACCTTACAAATGTGGAACGCATTCTCCTTACCTAATTCCCGACTGTTGTACAATGGTTGCCGTTAGAAGGACGGTGAGGCTCAATATTGACAGATCATTGAAATGGAAATCAGTATACGTTCGGATAGCTCAGACGGGAAGAGCACCGGACCGGTAATCGGAAGTCCCGGGTTCGATTCCCAGTCTGAAAATATCTGAATTTTTTCTTCAGTTATTTGTGGACTAGATACATTGAGAAGGAATTCCCACCTAGCCAAAATTCTTTCCACCCATTAATCCCATTGTCATAACTTAAAAATGTAGAACGCATTCTTCCTACCTAATTCCCAACTGTTGTTCTTGCCTCTTTTGCCGGTAATTTTTATTCAATATTTCTCGTGTGTGAGATTAGTCGATTTACGGGGTTCCAGTCAACTCAGACATTCCATTATATGGTGACGCCATGATTTCAGGAGTGATTAAGCCCCCGTTTACGGAATATTCATCATTTTCTTCGGATCCATCTTCATAACATTATGAAAGCCCTCGTGATGAATGGTGGTGATCGTAATTAACGGTTTCATCGCTTCGTTTATCATATTTACACATGTGATAATGATAGGCTCTAGTCACAGTTAGAAAACAAATTCCACTGACGACTATTTATCCATGGAAAATAGAATAATTCAGTTATTGAAGTTAAATAAGAGATTGATTGAATTTCGATAAGTCTCTTGATTTAGTGGAATAGTTGAGTTTCATGCAGCCATCGACCTTAATACCATTCATTTTTATATTTCGGTGGTACGTGAGACGAGGCCTGCACGCGATAACAGTCAGCAATGAATATTCAATCCATACACGCTTATTTTATTTTTTTTCGTCTATAAATATATTTTTTTTTCCTCAGTTCAAGCAAAATGTTGAACGTGTTTTTTTTTCAATCGACGTAATTTAAATTCTTTTATGCGTGCAGCTAGGATTCCGGTGACCTTCAACAGTGAACAATGGAATGTTTAGATGGCCCATTATTTGTCATGATCGAAAGTACTTTCAATTCCCGAGTTTTTACTCGTTTTTTTAAAGAGAATACAGAGACTTGCGACCATTCTCAGCCGTTAATGTTCGACATTAAGAATGAAGTGAGGTGGTTGCTCCATAAAAATGTGTTTATAGGGGCTGTGGGTAGAGCATAAAAACTTCTGGATATTGAATTGTCACAATTTTTAAACTGAAATCGCCGCGAAAGCCACACGGAGAGCATTTAATAGACTGTCTCTAACCATACTTTTCGAAATTAATAAAAAATTGAAAAACACTTTTTCCATTTGAAAAAAAAATTATTTTGCCAAATATTTATGAACCCAAGAGAACCATTCACCTCTTCGAAAAGTTATTTCTCAATTATTACTGAGATTAAAAAACTGAAGAAAGAATATATGCAGTTTATAACAATTACTAATTATAAAAAAGAGCTCATTGCAGGTCATACACAGTATAATAATCCTCCAGAGCAAAATAATTGCCCCAAAATCAAATCCTCCCCCCAAATAAATACAATACTTGGTACAACTAATTGTTCTCTGAGTGCAGGTGTTCTGAACGCTTGTTGTTATCATAATTATTGAAAAAAATTGCTTCGAACTTGAATAACGATTGACAATTTCCATCACATCTTGGCAATGATTTGAAAAAATCCATTAATAATATATTCATTCGCCAGTAGTCCACCCCATCAAAACCCCGTAATTACCCACCGCCACATGACCGATGAGCTGTGATGACGTGGATGATTGAAACGTCAAGCCTTCACTTCTCCGCACGGCTAGATAATCCCATAATCGTGTAGTTGTCGCGCATTCATCCATAATGTGGACATAAGAGCTTCATGAAATACAATGTGTGCCACTCTGTCACTGAGGACACTTTTCCCCAGGATGCACATAGGAGAGTGGGAAAAGAAAGGAAAAATAAAAAAAAATAAAAAAATGTGAGTAGAGGAAAAAATAAATCTCAGTGGTTGGACACAAGTTGATGCCACACAAAAAGAAATGTCTTCAACAGACGTCCAGAGACCACACATTTTCTCTGTTCTCTTCGCTCTGTATATAGCCACCAACCGTATTTTCTACCCCTCGACGGTGTTTTTTTTTTTTTTTTTTTTTTTTTTTTTTTTGTTCTTTTTTTTTTTTTTTTTTTTTTTTTACCTCAGCCTCAGGCACGTCCTACATCTTTTCCCATTCTCGTTCTAAACGGCTTTAATATAGGCAACCGAGCTTTTATGTGAGTATTAAATATACTGGTTACTTTCTAGCACTTTTTCGCGTTCGTCGGAGCCAGAGCAACATACGATAATGATAATTATTCTGTGGTTTAATGTTTGGGGGAAGGGGGGGGGGCATAGATGCTCGTTTCGGTTTATCTTTTCGGTTGATGGTGAGTGATGGGTAATAGTTTAATGGGATATATTGTTATGTACTGGTAGAAACTACTCGAAAAATGAGCAATAACTTTGTTTTTTTATTACAGCCCTTTCGGCCCTCCCAAGTGGAAATGACGTCAGGCAAGCGGCATTGTTGATCCAAATTTGACGAGGCGGTGGTCAGGCTCAACTGGTCAGGTAGGGCTTAATGAGGGATTGACCAATTTTTTATTTTATTCATGCGAGCAGAATCATTCTGATCGAATTCTGATTTGGTGGGGCTGATATAAATGTTAAGTTCCCCAAACTGCAGCCACTACGATCGACCTCGGATTAGGTAAACTCGACCTTGAACTGAGGTTTGGTCGCCTGAAATAATTTGGATCAGATTCGGATTAGGTCAACCTCATTTTAAATTGATGTACCTATTGGAAATTATTTTGATCAAGTTTGAATTAGGTGGGCCTGATTTCAATTGATAACCGTCCACTTCTAGGAATTCTAATCAGATTATAATCAAGTGAACCCATTCTTAGATGGAGCCGTTCACCTGATCCTGATTTTGAACAAACTTTTCTCGAAAATCGAATGAAAAATATGAATTTTGAATTTATTTGTTTACTTAACTTATCCGAAAAAATTCATTTAGCGATATTGATCATGTCCCCAAGTCGTGTAAAAATGATGTAAATAGACAAAACTTATCGATCTGCTAGAATTATTGATTTGATAGTGACCCAAAGAATTGCTGGGAATAAACGAATCACTCACTCGATACGATACAATCATTTGTATTCGTTAAACTACCTCTTCCTTTAAACTTGTTAATTCCTTCATTGAGCTGTGCAAAACCGAATGCTCAAAGCTCCTGTAATTCCCCCCCCCCCCGTCCCAATGCAAATGTAACTATCAACATGACAGATTTCCCCTTTACCAGATTTCAATCAATACACCCATCACATCTCAACAACCAAAGGGTGAAAAAATTCCGCGCGCGTCGTATCCAGTGAAATGTCATTTGATTGAAAATGTTTTATTCTGTGTTTTTGTACTTGTCCCGAAAAAGTTTCTGCCTCGATTGAAAACATTCGAAATAAAATCAACGTTCGTTACAATAATTCCAGTGAACAATTCCATTACGCTAGAATGGAATGAATGAAAAATTGAACAAATGTTTTTAGTTTTGCCGGAGTGAAACAAACCATTGAGAGAAATACGCCGCCTAATATAGAGGTACAAAACCGAGTGCGACGTTTACTTGGAAAAAAAGAGCGGTTAGGGAGGGGGATAAGTGGGTCAGGAGGGGGGGCGGGTGGAACGGCATTAGGTCGTTGGTAGTTGTAGGTGTCGTGTCACGAGAATGCCCAGGAAATCACGGGAAAATCCTCTCAGCGTATACACTCCAAGGTTCTCCGTGACAAGCCCCAGAGGCTTGAGGCTGAGTGTTATTTCATTAGCAAGTTTTTTATCTGTCATTATTTTTCATTTCTATTTTTCTCCCCCCTTTTTCTACGAATCGCCGCCACGTTCAGGGCATCTCGACGTATTTGCGTATTTCAGATTGCGGTTATGATATGTTTTACTACTTTTTTTTGTAGGGAAGAATGTTCATTCAACGATCAATTCAATTAATCATCATTAAATATCGAGATATTATATTTGGTTTTGACAAACAGACAGTAAAATTTCATAGGCTTGAAATTTATGATTTTTATTCAAACGAAAGATGAAAATTCAGAGAAAGCTTAGATATTTACTTATATATCTAAAAAAATATGTAAATATTATTTTGGTTATTCAGAATCGCGAGAAAAACTTCATAAGCCGACTAGTTTGAATGCCCAAGTAGAAAAAAAAAATTAATGTTTCAAGATCTGCTCATACATGAAGATTTACAATCATTCAGCTAATATTTCTCCGATTTTTTTACTCGATTTTTACATTTCCTTGAGTGCTCATTTTTTTGAAAAATAAAAAAACCAAATCAGAAAGTTCAGTGCATATACTTTGAAGTTACTTAAAATGTAAATCTAGGATTTCTCTCCCTCTTACTGTAATTGAGGTCATAAAGCCCGATTTCGAACTCGTAATTCCCTATTTTTAAATCGTAATTAACTATTCCAAAATTCCAATTTCCAAGTAAATTTTTCCATGTGCAGTAAAAAAAATGATAAATAAGCCCAACAATTGTCCACAATTCAAAGTTCCATAGAAACTGCGTCTCGGACGAGTGCAAATGAACGAATAATGAATCGCCCATTAATAAACCTTAACGGACGAGTGTCGAGGAGCCAGAAAATCGATCCACCCCCCCAGCGTGGATAACGCCCCCCCACTACCAGTCACTATTACCACTCATACTCACGTAACACGGTGGAGTGTGCATATTTTAAAGACTTCCATACCATCCATTTGCAAAATGAAAATCCGAATTTGTCCCGGGGGTTAGGATGAGGAGAAGGAGAAGAGAGTTGCCTCTTAATGCACAAAGAAAGTGAATACCGGAGTATTTCTCTCGTGGCGGGTGTCATCTGGCGATGTTCGTACTTCTGTCAGACTTTGTGATTCTCTTATTCTCATTTTGTCTTGCTAGTGTATCATTCACGAGTGACGCAACTCCTGCCGGGATTATGGGTTTATGCTAGTAATGTACGGTGAACTGGAGTGACGGTGGGGAGTGGAGGGAGGGGGGGGGGGGGGGGGTTAAGGAGGAAGTCGTCCGATGTAAACGCATTTGAACTGCAGGTGGAGAACCGGATGAAATGTAAATTTATTTATGCCCAAGAAATTAATTCCCTTTATCAGGGCATTTGAGGATGACAATATCGTGTAATTCAGAAATACAGAGTGCACGGAGATCATTTTTTTTAGTAAAAATTTATTTACGGTTGGTAATCGGAAAAAATAGTCTAACAAAAATTATGCTCACGTTTAGACAATTTTTACTGAGAAATTGGGGAATTTTTCACGAAAAATTAGATAACTTTCATTCAGGTGTCAACAAATTTTGTGACAAATCCATAAAATAACCTTTTGCGCTCTAAATAAATAATTTAAAAAAAAAAACAGACAGGAAAAACGGATAAATTTCTGCACATCACAGTAGACAAGAAAAGTTCCATAAATTTTAAACTCCGTATAATGAAAATCACTCGACGTCGTTGATTTGTCGCGATATAAAATTAATTAAAAAAATCATGAGCATCTCCTCATTACCTCTGAATGAATTGCCAATTCTTTCCACACCTGTCAACATAGCCACTCGTCAACTATTAACGAACCCCCATTTATCAACATTCCTATTGTGACACTATTTAATAGGTCACGAATCTCGTTAACGACCAACGAATCCCGGTAAAATGGAATTTCAGTGAGCACATATTTTAGGATAGAATAAGAGTGAAGTGATATTCAATTATATTCAGCACGTTAATGTGCTCGATACGATTGCGCAGGTGTTAATGAAGTCCATCCATTATAAAAAAAAATTATGATCAATACGCTTGTGATGAAGGTAATTTAATTTTCTGTATGAATCAGAGCAGATAATTATGTAGTTTCAATGATCATGGTGATATATTTAACGTGCATTTAATGTCACTCACTGATTGCGATGATTTCAAATTAATTCCGCCTATCTGGGTTGAATTGCAGTCATCTTTACCATAAATTCAATAGAATATTCAAATACTGAATTGAATGCATTTATTTCTCCCCTGGAGTGTCAGATTTTCTAAGGTCAAATAGAATTTGGTAAGATCTCGCAACTGGAGAATAATTTCTCACAACTGTTGAATACTCTAGTTACCCTCTCAGAGGACTCACTTACAGTCGACCTATCCCTGCGCCATCTACCAGTATCATAAGACCGCAGCCGGCATCTGTACTGTCCACTCATAACCTCAAGGTCAATCGTCTGTAATCCTCAGTATTTCAATGGAGCCAGATAAATCGTAATTTTCTATGCTCTCGATGTAATTAAAAACCTTTAATTATAAAGAATGGAAGAGAGCTTCAACTAATTGATGGAGAGGGATATCGAGCTGGAACTCAATGAATCGGCTTTCAATTATCGATTCGTCCTCTGCGCGAGTACACAATCCTCAAACAGAACTCTTGCTCATACTATTTTATGCTACAAGTGCGTGACTACATTTTTTAATCCAATCTATTTAATTAATGATTTTTATAGAGTACACAAATCAATGAAGAATTTGTTTAACCTAGCAAACTAAAAAAAAACCTTTCAAACAAAACACAGTTTTCAAAGTTCAAATGAACTAATCTACAGAACATCAATTGTGCAAAAAAATATTAATTATATTTTTTTCTCAGTATTTCTCCGCTTCCGTAATCTTTAGATAAACGGAGGGATAAGGGAGGAGGGAAAATTGGCTGTAAAAATGTACTGGATGAGATGAATAAATTACCTCCAGCAGTCACTACACAATTTTCCGAAGCGCAACGTTTCCTGTGTGTACATTATTGTTAGTAATGACAAACTGTTGACTTTGATCAATAGCCCGAGTTTATCAAAATAATCATAACGATTGATAAAACGTCCCCGTAACGATTCTCCCCAGAATTCCGAGTGAAACAGAAGTGTCAAATAGCTGTGAATAAACTCCCGAAGTACCCTCGAACGAAATAAAAGGAGAAATATACTCCAGACATTTTGATTGAAATGAAAAGTTAAAATTTATCTCGGGGATGACGGCTGTGCCGCGATATTACAGTGCTTTATATACACTTTGAGCAATTGTTTCCCTTATACTTCAGTGCGGAATAGGGGTAGGCGAGAACTGCGGGATAAGGATCGCGATGAGTCGTGGCGCGAGTCAGGGGCGAAAGAGGAAAACGGATTCACACCATTTCTTGAGGGACGGGGACACAGCGAAAATCCGTTGAGCCCAGGATACTCCCCCACCTCACGCAACTTGAAACGCAAATGGAATGGAAGACAGTGAGGAATTACCGGGGCTAGAGCTGGCACGCACATCGACACTGTCTACTTATACAAATGGATATCCAACGAGATATATCGTATGATTCCCTGGAAAATAATGAAAAAATGACGATTTTCTCGTGAAAAAAAGCCAATGGATTACTTCAACTATTGAAGAACTCAACTTTTCCATTCATCTCAAGAGTATATCGATTTTTTTAATTGAGAAATTGGGAGAATATCTAGTATAGTTCCACTCCAACCATTGAGTCTAACAAAAAATCAACAACTAAAGTTTTTGGAAAAAAAAAAGGTCCGAGTTAAAGTCTGGAATAATTTGCTAGTCAACATTACTTTTTGATTTTTTATTAGATTTAATTCTTGTTTAAGTTGTGTGGCAGTTTAGCACGCCATAAATACCAGTATGGCCAATAGGCTCTGCCAACGTGACAAAAGCAAAAAATAACGCGTAGGTTTTTTGGAGATAATAAAAATCGTGACAATCAGATTTTTGTTTCCACTGGTAGTGAATAAACTCTTTATTGGAGCAGTTAAAAAATAAAATAAAAATTCTGTTGAAGTGATCATCCTCGATTTCTATTATAAATCCACTGATGATTTTTCCATATTTTAACGAGTTTTCTCATAAAAAAAATAGCAAAGCTTAGGGGCAGGGGGACAGCTTCGATCAAACATTACCTTGGGCGATACGCTACCGCGTAACCTGATTTTTGTTGATTTATTAATAAAAGTTATCTAGTTTACCGTGCAAAATTCCCCAACGTGTCAGTAAAATTTATTTACCCCCCACTAAAAATTATCCGGAGGCGTGTATAATTTTTCTTGCAAATACTAATTTATACTAAAAAATTTCTCTCCCTGTCCTACGAGGATGACTTTTGAATGACTGGGAGGGCGCAATAATTAAAAAATACTCCGACAAAATACAATATACCCTCGAAACCCCTCCGCCAAACGATCGAACGAACATTGACGTTAATTTGAATGAGTGAATAAAAGATGAAATGAATGATTCATCCGATCATCAACATCCTCTTCTGAATTTCGAACCCTCCGAAAATACATTTGCATGCGAATTACGACTTGACAAGTCACCGACTCCAACAATAATATCGATCTCCCCGACTGGTCTCACCGGTCGTGGGTTCAGCCAGGTGCCACACACAGAAGTGAACTATTAAGATACAAACTTGGGTTATTCTCAGTGAAGCTCTAGTCTATATAAACCTCACAAGTTGGTATGCTGTGCAGCACGTGCATGTGAGAGCTTATCATCCCAGAACATTCCTAATTTCCAAGTTGAGAATGAAATGTTGATCAATTGAACTAATTACATAAATACAGAAATGCGTACGGCTTCAATTTTGAAAAAACAAAATTGTTGAAGTCATTTTCATTGCAATATCTTCGTATATCTATTTATCCGCTGATATTTATCATGCTTTAATCTATACTTTAATTTAACAAAAAAGAAGTTAATTTAGCTTTAACTTTCGCTTAAAAAATTACAACAAAAACTTCTAGAAAATTCTCTTTTGTCAATAATTGGAGACGATTGTCTGTATTTATTACATTTCAATCTGAATATTTCATTTAACGGTCACGCTATCTCTTGTCAATAAATGTTCAGTCGTGAGTCGGTATCGGGACGCTCCACTGACGATCATACGACCGTCCCCTGACGTCCCGAATGTTGCTCGCATCACTAGACAAGATAAACCGATTTCTTCAGTGACTAAAATCCCAACAAAATTACCCCGAGAAATTTAATTAATGATTTCTCCTCAAGCACTTCGTATTGAAGCCAGCCATTGTTGATTGAACATCCT
The DNA here is from genome assembly GCA_030522845.1 of Psyttalia concolor. Taxonomy (NCBI): domain Eukaryota; kingdom Metazoa; phylum Arthropoda; class Insecta; order Hymenoptera; family Braconidae; genus Psyttalia; species Psyttalia concolor. Next base: position 24,821 of record JAPYZM010002929.1, read on the forward strand.
CATTACTCAGCCCCCACCCCCCCCCCCCCCCCCCCCCCCCCCCCCCCCCCCCCCCCCCCCCCCCCTGTACCAGCAAAAAACCCATTCCCCGTAAACTCAACACCAAGCGTTGTAATATCGATTGAATAGTGAACTAATATATTCCCATAAAAAAGACTAAACCAGCTGGGTATTGTCGATGAGGCTGGTTTGGTTACTCATTTACCTTATACCCAGGCTTTTTCACATATATACCGTGTACATGGAGTTCAATGTTGCGCGACCCATGAAGTCGATCCTAGGGATGGCCTCGGTCTGCGGCTGAAGGGGGAGTGACTCTGAATCGGTGAATCAACGTTTCATGTGGGCCACATTGCCATAGAATGTCAATTCCTTCGGTTATTTTCAGTCTCCGCTATCCATCGATTCCTTCACAAATTGCGCCAACTTCAAGCCCCCCTCTACACCCCCAACCACCCACCCACCTGCCGCCCACCCACCACTCGTTTGCTACAAAAATTCAATCTTTCAACGTCGATCACTAAAGTAAACGCTAAAGGTTTTTCCTTCTTGTGCGTTTCCCTTTTCATCGCAAAATTAATCCCGTCGGAGTGGGAAAATTTCAATAAATGATACTTAAGAATTCATTTGATTTACTGATAGTAAAAAAAAATTATGAAACGGGCGAGCAACGTGGAATGAGCGGAATGAGAAGTGGTACGGCAACTAGTGAGCTTCATGATTTTCAACGGTAATTATTTCCGTGGGTACGAGTCAAACGGTAATTTATTTCTTTGGATGTATTCGAGGAAAAATACTGTTGACATTTTTTATTAACACTCTTTAAAGCAAAATTTCATCAATTGCCCGAAATTGAGTAGGAAAGAACGGAAAAAAATCTTTTGAATTCTACTGAAAGCACTTTTTTCCTGAACCCGATGAAGAAATAACTTTTTAATCAACAAAAGTACATTTAAAGTACTCTTTTTGTCTGAAAAAAAATTATTATTGGATAAATATTTTTTCATTGCAAGTACATTTATTACGGCATTTTTAATGATTTATTTTTATTTATTGTTTTGCTACTAAAATATATTATAGTCCAATTGTCGAGTCCCTTCGCAAATCGTGGAAAGTCACTCCCACTCGGCGGCGAAAAAAATTTAATCTTTCAGCGCCGTTCGCTGAAGTAAACGCTAAACACTCTTTCTTTTTCAGTGTTTCCCTTTTCATCGCAAAATTAATTTCATCGGACTGAGAATAACTCCAATAAAGAATACTTTAAAATTCATTCAGTCTACTAACGGTACAAAAAAAACGACGCAATGTATGTTCAACGAGGACTGAGTGTAATGAGAAATTTTCCAACAACTCATGAGCTTGGAGTGTTCCGAAGCGAATTATTTGCCTCAAAGGCAATTTATTTGATAAATACGGAATGAAAAAATTCTGTTCCCATTTTGATTGATGACTACAAAAAATGACACATAATTAATTAAATACCCGCCGAAAAAGAGCGAAAAAAATGTTGACAGCGCGAAATGAACGGATGACTTTTCAATGAAAACTGGCTATGTGATAACGTCCAATAACAATCATTTTTTTTATCCAATTTTCATGGAAGCTCGTTACTATTTCATCACAGCTGTCGATTCCTTTGCAATGACTGTAAGTCGCGTCTCTCGCAACGTAAAAAAAAATCAATCCTCCGACGTTGTTTACTCAAGCAAAAACTTAAAACTTCTCCTTTTCCCGCGTTCCCTTTTTCATCGCAAAATTAATCTCATTGAACTGGGAAAAACTCCAATAAAGAATACTTTAAAATTCATTCAGTTTACTAACAGTAGAAAAAAAAAGAAAAATAACGACGAAACGTGTGTCGAACGGGCAGCGAGTCTAATGAGAAATTTTCCAACGACTCACCAGCTTCAAGTTTTCCAACGCGAATTATTTGCCTCAATAGAAGTCAAAAGGTAACGCACTAACAAGCCCAACTTTGCGCCGGATACCGCCGGCTAAAAATGTCACCAGTTACCTCCGTTCGCTGGCTTTTCTAAAACCATTTTCTTCCGACTGCCAATTCCTCGTTTTCTTTCCCCTCTTTTTTTTCCTCTCTCTCCCTCTCTCTTTCTTTCATTGCGTTTATTTCTCGAGTTACCTGCCTCGAAGAGAAATGAAGTCGGACGATTACGCGAGTACGTAACATTGGAGCTTGAAAAAAGAGTAGCGAGCAACAGAGGGGGGGAAAAAAAGTGTAGCTGAAGAGTCAGCTATAATTGGTGTCACGAGAAGCAATGTCCAATGAATTTTTCAGAAATCCATTCCACTGGCGCTCGTGTGCACGATGAGATGTTTCTGGAATAGAACTGGAGACAAGGAATTACTGTTATACGACGGGTAAATCTGAGATGCGAGAGATAGAGGATATATCGGTGATGTCTCTGGACGCGAAATCAATTCCCCAATTAATTAATTTTATTGGGAAGAGGAGGCATGAAGAAATAGTGGACGTGTGAGAACTGTTCTTTCGTGGTGAGTCGAGTTGTCTAATGGGAGTTCTAATTTTTCATTAATTCCCGGATCCGGAGTGACAATAATCTTCTCGAATAAACATCTTGATTTTCAGTGATTTTGATTAATGAGAACATAATTTCAAGTATTTAATAATTGAAATGGAAATGGAAATATTTTTCCAACATGAGAAGTTGAATTAATTAACTTGATTAATTAACTTCTGATTTAAATGAGAAAGTGGTTTAAATAATTACTATTCGGAGATAAATTCGTGTGTAAAGGGAGGATATGGAGACCCCTGGAGATAAGTTATTAATGAATTAATTTTATTGGAGAAATGAGAAGAAAATATTGAGAAATAGGAGATTATTTTCTACCCAGTGAACTGATCTACCGAGAGCTCTCAGTTGTTCTGATAATTATTTCAGGCAGTTATTTCGATCAATTTCAACAGAAGAATAAATACTTGAAACAAATTCAAGCATCGACGGTTCATGATGGAGCGTCAAAAAAAATCGTGGGACAATAAAATATCTATTAGAGCAGAAATGGACAGGATGAACTACTGTTAAGGACTGGATAAATCTGAGATGAGGGAGAAAGCAGTGATAATAGTTGATGGCATCTCCACTGGGGATCAATTAAAAATTAATTAGTTTTATTGGAGAGCGATGAGAAGAAATTCTGGGAACTGATGAAATGAGAGCACTCAATGTCTCTATTTCGTCCACTCGACGCTGTAATAATTGTTTACCAGCAGTAGTTAATCAAACGAACTTCGGGGAGTCAGTGGTTAAACGAAAAGCGCATAGAAACATTTACGGACAAGAAAATAGCCACCAGAGCATAAGTGAACAGGATAAATTACCACTCTATGGTGAACGAATCTGAGATGAAGGAGATAGCATCGATAATGGTTGATGGTGACGCCTCTCGAGATCAATTAACAATTAATTAATTAAATTCATTCGGGGAGTGAAGAGAAAATACTGAGCCAATGGGAGACTCTTTTCAATTCAGTGAATAGATCTAATGGGAGCTCCAACTCCGTTCAATGCTATAATTATTGTCTCATGCAATTATTTAAATCCAATTTATCACTGAAGTTAACGACTCCAGGATTTTCTCGCATAAAATTAAAGTGGATACACTTTTCAAAGCGATAATTTTTCCCCTGCTATTGCAATTGTTTTGTGTCAATAAAAAAATAGTAATTTTCTTAACCACTTCAAACTTAATAATTCCTTTGCCAACATCGATTATGTAATGTTTATCAATAATCAATTTTGAATTACTCCGAGTTCCATTAGTTCCTTTAGACTTTGAAAAATACTTTTTGTTTGAAGGGGTTGTTTAGTTTTGCTAGGTTTAAAAAATACTTCATTTATTTACGTAAAAAAATCATGAAATATCTTTAATTTGAATTTGAAAATCCGTCGAGGAATCCACACTCATCAAAAATAATTCCCAGTTGTTTGACCCCATCGAGAGCAAACTGGATCGAAATTAATTGCAACAACAAAACAAATTGACCGAATTAAAATAATCATCAGCCGGAGATCCAGTTAATTCATCTCAGAATTGTACAGTTCACCTGATATGCTCACAATCAACAGTACCCGACCGCAATCAGCGCTAATGAGCCACAACGAAGCCGGGCAACGCGATTCGTCAATTAACGAATAAAATCGGTATTTCGGGTCATAATAACCACTGCAGCCGGTAACTCGCTACTCCAAAATGCCCCCTACCATGAATATTCCTTAATTAAATACCCGAGCTATAAATCAAATTAAGATTACGCTTCTCCAACCCCAAACTTCCCCAAACTTTTCCATTCCCAAGAAGAACAAAAAAAAAAAACCCCTCCTACCTAAGAACTTTTGGGTAGAAAATTATATTCAATACTCTGATTAAGCGGAAAAGATGACCGATATTCTCCTCGTGAAAACGTGAAATTTACCTTAAATTTTCAGCCGAGCGAAACTTTTCCAACTATACGAGCTTTTAATTAAATCGTCGAAACTATTCGTGCGAGAGGGCATCGAAGTGAAGAAGTATTTTGGTAAGAATAGTTCCCCCAAGATTCTTTCACAACTCAATTTCTTCACAAAAGAGTAAAAAAGGGGAGGGGGAGGGGGAGGGGCGGAGAGAGGGAGAGAGAAAGAAAAAGGGAATGTAATGAGTTGGGAAAAAGAAAGGTCGACCGGGTCTAAACTAAAAATATTTTCCTTCCTGAACCTGCGCATCTGTCCCGCAGTTGCCGAGTACCTTAACGCTATCCGTAAAGTGGCAGTGTGGCATATCGTGGTGGTACGATCTTTACCCAAAAGTGCTTATTGTGACCTCAATGTGACATCTGGACACGAGACTCATCCAAGTGATGCACTTTGGAGATAAAACCAGTGTGCCCACTCATGGTAAAATCCAGGATTTTGCCATTGGACATATCTCGACGATGAGTCTAGTGAGAGGTAAAGCCAGTGGTGGTGGTGGTGGTGGTGGTGGTGGTGGTGGTGGTGGCGTTGTCCGTGGCAACGTGTTACTAGAAAGGACTGAGTCCTTCTGTGACGTGCAGAACAACTTCAGAGGCAGCTGCCAGTCGTTCGACCATGTGTAACTTCCCTACCCGAATTCCGGGCATTTCCAATATAACACGGAAGCGAACAAAGTAAGGTGTAAGGGGCTGCCGGTGGAAGGGGTACAAGACAAGGGATTGCTTGAAAGAGAAACAAAGGGAGAATTGCTGACGGGACGTGGAGGGTAAGATGACGGATTGGGAAATTATTGCGGAAAATCCGGGGAAGATATCGTGGAATTTTCAAGGACCGTTAGAGGAAATTTTGAAATTTTTTTCGGGGAGTGAGAAATCTCGTGCCAGGGGTTACCGGGGAGTGGCCAATTTCGGCGATTTTTGGGGTTCTTAGCAATCAAAATTTAATTTAAAAATCCTGGCAGTGTCGTCCGGGTCATGCGGGTATATAAATACCCCAACCCATGAGGGACAAATTTATTACGAAAATTCTCAACGAGAGATAGAAGAAAAAATATATTCTAGGAATTCGAGAATGTACTCTCGCATTTTTTTTTAATCCATTCCGAACTGACGTTTTTTTATGTTAATTTTGTAATTGAGGTTTCGGTACTCAGAATGTAATATGTTATTTTAAGCCGGGAAGCTCTTAAAATAAGTTTCTTTTATAAGTTCCAATTAGAAGCCTGAAATCTTAAGTTGACGCTTTTGGAATGCCTCAAGTTGAAAGTTTCGGAACTCAACTTGCTATACTCCATTAACATGAGTTCTGAAGTCTGAATTTAAGAATTTACAAAGTGTTTAACTGAAAATTGGGAAATCTAAAAATTCTCAGGTTGAAACATTAAAAATCTGAATTGAGACTCTCAAAAGTCTTCAATAATTCAATAAAACATTTCACCGGTTGGAAATAATTTTCCCAATTGTTAATTTTTTAAAATACCACAATTTTGAATTTTCAAAATTAACCTAATTTTTTTTTTTTTAAATTACCCCAGTTTTTAATTTTTCTAATTATTCTAAGGAACTCTGATTCCGTGGGCGTGATCATTCGAATACTTTGAATCATTAACAGCCCGCTCAATGACTCACCGGTTCCTCCAATGAGCGCAAAAATCTCGGAGCCATAGGATTCGTAAATCAGTCTAGGAGGCGTGTATCCTCTCAAAATAGAAAGAACTACATCACGAGAAGAGTGAATTCTAGCAATGGCGAGCGCGACTGGGCCAGCCACGTATGCCATCTGTTTTAAAAACAAAGCGTATCGCGCAAACGTCAACATCAAGCCCAAAAGGGCTTGTTAAAATTAAATTACACTCAATCATCCTCGAGCCTACTCCACAACAGTTCACGATATGACAAAAAAAAAGACCGGATAATTTGTAATCCCGAAACTCACGAGCATTTTGTCCTGGCTTCCATCTCCTCGAGCCGTCCGGAATATCTATCAGAGTGGCTTTTCTCTCTAATATCTCTTTATTTTTCTTCATTTAATTCAGCCCCTCCTCGTCGCCGAGACCCTCGCAATGCTTTTATCCAGATTGTATTTTTCTCCACATTTCTTTGTATCATTTTATCGTATAAATTCCTCCTCCACACAAACATACTCCGTTTGTTCTTAATCCTTTTCACTTCAATTCCGCATTAGTTCAGTTGGAAAAATAAAAGCCGCCGAAAAAAAAAACTGTAAATAAATACCATTCCACATCATCAGTTTTACTGGTATCATGTGGGGGAGAAGTATTTTTCACTCGCCAGCGGATAATTTTTGGGCGACATTTTATTTATCATAAAGAAAAATATTTGTCAATCTGAAAAAAAATTGTAGCCAAGTGAAACAGAGCGTTTAACTCGATTTCAAATATCTGGGAATCCCGGAGAGACAGTGAAATTGTTATCATAATCTTTTTATTGGGTCAATCGAGAGCAACAAAAAAAGTTTGCTCAGTGAGGTTCTTAAAAAATGCAGAGGCTATGGGATATGTGACAGGGGAGATCTGAATATTAAACGAAACTCTTGATTAAAATTAATATCACTCAGGTTAAATTTATGATACACATATAATATTTATTATCATTGCATTTCTCGATAAATATTAATTGCCGAATGTGCCAATTAAGTGGTCGTTCACTCGAACAAGTACTCGGATGAAATACCAAAATAAATTGACTGACAGTATAATCTCAAATTCACAGAAATTAATTTAATTGAAATAGACGCTAATGTACTAAATAAGTGACTGCTCACCAAAGAATGCTTACACGGAAGGAATTGCCAATGTACGGTTGATGATTGATGACTGTTGACCCGAGGGCCTCCGATTTCTGGCGAATTTTAAGGTGAGGTAATTTTCGATATTCTCTTACGGCTTTAGTTGCATTTCAACCGAAGTTATTAAATAAAATTCACAAACCGAAATTAACTTACATAATTTTTGTCAGCTATTAGAGCCAAAATAAATGAAAATTGAATGCAAATGATAACGCCGTTTTAATTGGAGTAACTTCAACGTTACTTGAACGAAAATTTGGAATTTAATTCATCTGTTGAGAAAAATACACACGAATCGATTGAAAACGCGCAATTTTCACAGTTTAACGAATTATTTCTACGCAATTACCCAACAATATTCGTAAAAACATGAAAAAGTTGAATGGAAACTCTGACCACCGAGATAAATTCAGACTATAGACCTCATAATTCCTCCAGACCCTCCAATTCACCAGGAGACCACTGACTTGAAGATAGTCTTCCCTCTCCCGTCCCTAGATAACCCCGGCACGGTTCGTTTGACAATGAATAATTTATTTCTTGTTTTGCCCATAGTATGTACTCAAGTCCAGCGTGAGGAGCTGTATAACGTGCACCCGTGTACGACAAGAAAGTAGAAATGGCAGGGGTGAATAAATGATTGGACTTGTGTGCGACGAAACGAAAGAAAATTGGGTCGACGGAAAATACAAGAGTCTTGGTTTTTTTCTCCCCCCCCCCCCCCGCGCCACTCAGCCGCCCTTTTTGCGCTGTCCTCCTCATCTGTCCGCCACTCTTTCCCTATGTTCATCATCGAAGTGTCGGGTAATTTGTCGTCGGATGGTGCCACTGAATGGGGGAGGAGCGCCTAACTATGTTTGCCAGAGCTCACTCTCGCGTGTGGAACGATGAGCAAATTGGGAAGGGATCGGTGCTAAAGTGTGACAATGCCATCTGACTCTGTACATACTGTGAGTTGAATGGTGGTAAGTTTATTCGACGGTTGTTAAATGAATATCAGAG
>JAPYZM010002930.1:0-12414 GCA_030522845.1 Psyttalia concolor
GACATTTCATCAACTTCCGAAGAATTGTCAGAATTTGACATTTTTTGACATTTTCTGTTAAACTTTGACAGAATCTGTCGACGAATTTTCACGAGGGCCGGCGGCGAAATAAAATTGAGGTTAATGTAGACTTTTTCCTAAGCCGATAAAGAAATTTTACTAGGCGGCCTAGTAATTTTTACTACGCAAATGAATATCCTAATTGCTTTGTAATGGATAAAACGATTTTTTCAACAGGCGTCCGGTGATGGAATTCCGAAAGCACCTCCGCAAATTCCTCCCCAACCGGAATACGAGCCGCTGCCGCAGTATAATCCCCCGGATTACCGGCCACCAGCGCGACCATATCCCCAATACCAACCTCAGCAGCCGATCTATCAACCGCGTCCAACAGCCCCTCCTTCCTTCTTCCGTCAAGATTACGAAGAAAGATACGAGCGCCCGTATCAACCGGAGCCAGTGTTTCGCCCTCGAATTGAACTTGCCGAGTATCAAGCTGAAGCTCAGTACAGACCTGCACCTCCATACAAACAGGAGCCTCAGTATAGACCGGCAATTCAGTACAGGCCTGAGCCCCAATACCGACCGGACCCTCAGGTTAAACCGGACTCATTTAAATACTCCTTCAGTTCCCCTCTGAGTCCGACTCCTCGCCGCCAATACAACGAAATCACCACTCCCTCTCCTCCGAGATTCTACCCACCAGGCAAATTGGACTTCACCAGGACTGCCGATGGCTTCGCCTACTCTTTCACGAAGAATTAATCGAAACATCGAATAATGTGAAAGAAGTTAATTTTAACGATAAATACTGCAAGTGAGTTAAAAGATTTATTGAATCGAGAGTACTCATTTGCGAGCATGAGCAAACAAAATAGTAATTAAACTCCTGATCCCAAGATTAGATCACTGGCCTTCATGCAGGCGTAACTTGCAATTTCTGTAAATAAATCGCAAGTAATTTCTCGTCCACCTTGGCCTTAAATCAATTTTCTCTACAATTTATTCATAAATTGTCTAATCCTGTATGAACAATTATGAGGGGAAAAGAGTCAACAATGAAAACATTATCATAATTATTTGAAGTATGTAGAGAGTGAATTAATGAAGAACTCCACCCTGGAATACAACAAATACTTCCTCATGTATACTTTTCAGGGAGAAACAAACTGCACCTTTACTTTCATCTCGTAACCTTTGAGGCTCACCTCAGTGACGCAACCGATGGATTTACAACTATTGCATATCCTCTATGGTTACATTTGAAATTGACTCTGACGCTATACTTGTCATTATTATGCGGATTAAATTGGCGGGTTAAGATTATCGCGAAAATTATTTGTGAAAATTTCTCCAGACATAGAATAATGATTTTGTATAATATTTGCTCACAAAAGAAAACGATAGTAAAGCAAGTTGAGCTAAAAAATATAATTCCGAGTGTAACTGAGTTGTCTGAAAATTATTTATAGTTTTGAATAATCTTGAAATTTATCAAAAGACTAGAGTTATTTGAATGGCATTCGAAATCGATTTCCGGTAATACCGACTACTGATCTTGATTATGTTTACCTACATTCGGTAAAAAAACAAAGTAGGTATTCGCGAATTAGGGCATTATACCAGATTTTTTCTATCTGCCCCCTGCGTCACAGTCTACAAATCTTTTTTTAAATGCTTTGGTAGTACCGATTTGCGAAGTGTTTCGGTCATCCTCAAGTCAAAAACCGATTCTTCATTGACAAAATGCATAATTTTCAAAGGAGAAAATATTTTTCATAATAGATTTTTAAGTTTTACAAACCAGTTGAACTAGCAATGACTTTTGACATTGTGATAAAAGAAAACATTTTTTTTTTATCAAATTAGTATGGGATGTATTCTATACTGATTTAAAATCTATAGTAAATCGATGGTAATTTTAGGTTGATCTCCAAAAAATAATCAGCCAAGCACGAATTTCGTCCTACCAATTACTGAAATTGAATATACATTTTACTAGTTTTTAGTGGAAAATCGAGTACACCTATTTCCCGCGCGTTGTGTCTCGTGGCGTTCCATTGTGTCTCTCTCAATATAATATTCATGTACACAATTTTTAAATGAATATACAAATAATACAAAACAATATATATATATATATTTTTTTAATTAAAATGGAGCCGTTCAAAGAATTAAAGGCAGATAAGCAGATAACTCAGCGAATAATTCAGCGACCTCTCATATACATTTTACTATTATCTTTATTTATAAAGGTATAGGTTGAGTATACAGAATTTATTTAAAGTTCATAATTTTTTGTTCATGATTATGGCAGTAACATACTGACTCTGGATATTTGATATTAACTGTATAAAAAGTATCGTCACTAATTTAAAATAAACTGGTATTTTGTGACAAGCTGTGGATCAAACACAAGCTTTAACAAATAAAAAAAAATCAATATAAAAGAACTACAAAAAACAAATGTTAAACTTAGAAACTACCTTAGTTGTAGTTTGTGCCAGCTGTGCCTCCCGAGTCCGCTGAGTAACGTAAAATCTACCAGAAAAGAGAGAAAAAAAAGTATGATTGTTAAGTATTTGTAGAAGAGAAGGCACTATGCGTCTAAATAATTTCGCCCCTTTCATTTCTCCATTTCGGGGAATTAAGAATTTAGCGAAAAATTTATTTGATTGCACACCCGAACGTCAATCTTCCCTGTCTCATATGTTCATGAATTTCGAATGAATCAGCTCAAACTCTCACTTTTACACTCTTGCTAAATGAAATAAAATGAAGAAAACTCTCATTTCTTATCAAAAATATCCTTTTTAGGTCCTAACAGAGATCATTATTATGTAAAATTTTATATACACGAGATGATTCTCTGGATACGAGATTTTTAGCTCAAATGAAGCTTAAAACAGAAACAAAATATTTTGTGCATACTAAAAAATGAATTTAAAAAACTAAAAATTCTAAGCATATTCAGTCCTTTCAATTTGGCCAGTCCAACCAAAATCTACCCAACTCAGGAGGCACCAGTAGCTTTTACATAATAATTAAATTTAAACCTTAAATCTAGATATTTTTTTGTCAATTTTTAAAATGCTTTTTTTCGTATTTTTAATCTCTTCATTTTTCTTATTTTACGAAGACAGAAGGAAGTAAGCGATGTCAAGCAAATTGCATTTGCCGTCATGATGTTCACAACAGAACGAACATCGCAAAAATCAATGAGTGGGGGAGGGGAAGCTTACTTATCGTTAGGAACGTTAATCTATCTATTCCATTTCATACAATTGTTAGATACTAATTTGACAAAACAGGAATATCATTTTTATTGTCAAGAGAGTATCTAAAATTTGTTCTTTTGTAATTCATCTGGTGATTCAATAACTTTCGATTTGAGACAAGAGATGCACAGTACAGACACACTTTCAGGTTCACATCGAATTTGAACGATGAAAAGTAAACCTTAAAATTGGAGAATCATGAGTTCAACTTTCCCTGAGTGAACTCCGTGCCAGCACTGTGTATCCATTTACCCGTAAGTCCTTGTCTTAAGATCGCTCACAAGGTGCATCGTGTTGCAATGCGAGATAAAATGATCGTGTTTATTATTCATCATCTTGAGTAGAAAATACATTCTACGTGTATTATGGTAGGACACGAATCGATGGCAGATGATGATAGTAGGGAAAATTCTAGCTGCACAGGCCCGAGGGATCTACCAGACCTCGGGCAATTAATTCGGCAGTCGCTGGATCCTGCTTCGGGTGTTGAGGTCCTTGCTGGCTCTGAGGTACATCGAAGTGTGACCGTACGTGAAACATGAATTCAGCTTTGTCAGTAAAATCGGTGCGACACATTAGGCAGAAATGTCGCTCTGATGCGTAAGGTTGTGGTGGAGGTACCGAGCCAGGGAAGTAGGCTGCTGCGTGCTGAGGAGGTCCTGGGGACTCCACCAAGTGAGATCTGGAGAGAATACATTGAAGGAATTAATTTTTTAATTGTCCAACTCGAATCGAGGAAATTGCGATCCCAAAAATCACAAGTTGAAATTATATGAATCCTCGAATTATTCTATGATATTTTCGGGCAATTGTTCTCCTCGTGTGTGTTGTGTGCAATATATGTGAGGTTGAATTTTAGAGGATGATTTAAATCTGACACATTCCGTTTGGCCAGGGAAATTGTCAACTTGAAGAAGATATTGTCTACAAAAATAACTCCTTGATAATAATCTATCAAATCAAATCAGATGCAGTTGCTGTAAAATATAACTGAGGTCTGTTATCAAATAAGAATAATTTTTCCATTTTTTTCAACGATCTTTCGACGTTATCCTGCATTTAACAATTAAAATCCTAAACTCCCTTAAAGAGAAATATATTTCCTCCAGTAGCCACCATCATGGCAGTAATTAAAAAATTGTAATGAAAAACCGTAAAAGAGCCCATGAATTGAGCGCTGAACAATTGAAGAAAATAGTTTATTTCTCATTTATTTACTTTGCATGAAGAGCCCATTCCTCCCTGGTGAGCAGCACTCGTCCACAGAGTTCGCACGTCCAACTAACAGGTTCCTCCTTCAACTTATGATGAACCTCTTGTCTCGGTTGTTGAGATGGTTGCGGTGGCTGAGACTGTTGCTGCTGATTAGCCTGATCATTACTGGGCGCTGAGGGTGTCGAGAGTGGCGTCACCCCCGGTCTATGTCGAAGTTTATTCATATGTATGACTAATTTGTCCCTTCGAGCAAACGCCTTTCCACATACTTCACACGAGTAGGGCTTTTCCCCGGTGTGTATACGCATGTGTATGACAAGTTTGTCTTTGCGCGCCAGACCTTTCCCACAAACTGTACATGCGAAGGCCTTGGTCGTTGGTTCACCCGTGTTTGTTGCTTTCGATACTGATCCGGGTCGTGAGCTTGTATTATTTGTTGTTCGCAGGGGCTGATTTATCGTTGGTGGACGATTATTGGGGAATTGTTGGTCGGTCGTGCCTGGAAATACCGGCATCACACCACCCGGTCTTGCCATAGCTGCTGAATAATCTGGAGACCTGAAAAAATTATAATTCTAAGATTACAGAAAAATAAATGTCGTAAAAGGGTACCAAAGCGGTCGCAACATAATTTTTCGTGATTTTTCGTACTTTCCAAACAACAATAGCGAAGTAATAAAACGAGATTAGTGGATTTTTCCTATCTTTATAAAACGCGGATTAACTCAGTAAGGAGTGGTTCTAGGAGATAATGTCAGAAGACCATTTTTGTAGCTGAGCAATTTTGCAATAAAAAATTCTTCTGATAATTTCCCCTAACATTATTCCTTCCAGAGATAATACGAAGGTTGAAAAAATTTGTAAAATGCACGTATCGCGTTTTACCACTTCGCTACAGTATTTTTTCTATAAATTTTTTTATGTCCCTCCATTATCATATCATTGTCAAAATGTTACCGACTATCGTGGGATGAAAGCGAAAAGGTACCGGTGAAAACAATGGTCATTATGCGTACGCTTACATATTTAACATTTTGTTATCCTTTAAATTTGTAATCTACTGAGATCAATTGATGATTTGATCACGAATTAAATTTGAGCCTCGAATCGGGATGATTTAAAAACGTAAGTTCATTTCTAAAAATGTGATTTTAAGGATATTCATCCAAAATATCTGTAAAGAGTTTAATGGTTTGAATACAGGCAATATTTGTATACTCCCAGTTTTTATTCACCCTTCGTCGATAATTTTTCATCAATATAAAAAAGGAATTCGCTGAAAAGTGAATAAGGCTTTCGAATGTATCAAATTGGAGCTCATAAAATCCTGTACCACTCAAGATCATTGGAATTTCGAGATAATAAATTGTTTTGGTTCTACTATTTTATCCTGATGTTAATATAGTCCTCACAGTCGGCCTTGATTATGAGGTCACACTCATCAGAAAATACTCTTATCATCTGGTGATATAACGTATTGTTTTGCTGTCAACATTTTTTCTGACCGTTTCATTGACATGAGGAAACCCAGCAATCAATGACCCTCTCATGACGGTCATATTCTCCTGATCTGTCCTTTTTTTTATTCATAACATCGGCTCGGATTTTTACTTCCACTCAAATACCCCCCAAAAAATCTCCAAACACAGAAGAAAACACAGAAACACAGAAACACAGACAGAAAAATTGAACAATGAAAGATTTTTCAAAATTATCTATCTATAGACATTGATAAACATTTTGGCCAGAATTGAGGCAAAAAACATTTTTCGACTCATATATTGAACGATATTTTCTTGCACAACGCCGAAAAAATTTCAACTAATCACACTAATAAGACACTAAGACAGTAAGACACATATTCCGTGACCGAACAAAAATATACTATTTTCCTGAGAACACTTGTCCTCCCGGATTTACTGATAAAAAAACTGACGACAATCAATAATAACATGACAATAACATAGTCCTTTCCACTCTGTCTGTCATTCACTGATTCACCCCATTTCTCTCCTCTCCCAAAAACCAAAGTCTCCAAATTATTACCATGTTCCAATAGACCGCAACACCCTAACCCCGTCGTCATACCCGAGTCCATCATCAGGGAGGGTAAACGTGGGATTAGGTGGTGGTGCTGAAGGTGGTCCAGGCCCCGCGAGTCTCGCCTGGGCAGCCTGCTGTGCCATGTGCTGCTGAACTGCCGCATGCGCCACTGCGTGTGCCTCCACGTACGCAGACCGCTGCTGCTGCTGCTGCTGCTGCTGCTGTCCACTGCTCGACATCTTGTCCTTCTCACTCTACCCAACAACAAAGAATCCCAGTCAAACCACAACCATCAAAACAACACCCAATCATCTCCCAATCCTCCATTCCCAAACTTCCTCACTTTGTCAGCAAAAGTTACGAAATTTTGCAGTCGCAAGTCATGTTTACCCCCTTGAAATTCCTTTATTATTCCAGATAAGAAAATGGCAAAACATCAACATTTATCTTGGAAAATAAAAATCTTAACATTTTAGACGATAGTTGCATCACGCGTGACACAAGGTATTCCATGTCCCATTACGGGGTTCACTTGCAGTACTATCGCCTCCCCCCTCCCCCACCCCCTCGATTTTCCTCCCACCCTACTTGCACAAAAGCCCCGCAGTGTTGAGAGTCTGCGAAAGTGACTACGGGCGATCGATGTCTCGAATCAAGCCGGCCGGAAATGGTCGTCTCAAGGGGAGGAGGAGGGAGGTCGGTGGGAGGGAAAGGGTAGGGAGAAGGTGGAGGTGGAGTAAAAAAGAGGAATCATAAAAACCCATCGGCGTCTCAACAAGAGGCAAACGATTTTTAAACATTCGAACCACTTACTATTATATGTATACAATTTCAGGGGTACAAGTGTCCCTGGGATACAAATAAAACAACATTACTTGGCCTTCGATCAATGCTGTCTGGATTCCAGTGTACGGGTCACACAATTATTCTCACACATTCAATCTCATCCTCACATTTTGCACAATTTCACGAAAATTTAATTGATGAGAATATTTTTTTTTAATTGTATTTTCTTATGTTCTTTTTTTTTTTGTTGAAATGTAAGGGAATTTGGAGGAAATTTGACGGCGCTGATCAGAGCTTGCGGATTGAACAATAGAAATTTGTAGAAATGAATAATGAAGAAAGTCCCGATGTTCCCCGGAGGTGCACGGAATGGGCGATACAGCGAAACGTGGGACAAAGGGGGAGCACAAAAGGAGCGTAAAAAAAGGAGAAACTGGAGTTTTGTGGAAAGGAAAAAATGTCTCGAGAGCACTTGGTGGGTTTGAAGTTTAGTGAGTTTCAATGAGTGGATGAGACTGGGATTATTCTCTTGAGTGGTAGAACTTGGGTTCGAGTGGTATGAGTATTAGGATTTTTTTTTCCTTGCGCCCTGACACGGATGTGCACTCGAAAATACACAGTATACACAAGGAGGACACGCGGAATGCAGCGTGGCGGAGTCCGGAGAGGCGCGTTTCGACTGACCGAAACGCGGCGGAACACGAACGAGAGGGTCGGTAGAGGGAGGAGGAAGAGACACGAGTAAAACGAATAGATGGAGGAGGTAAGAGAGAGAGAGAGAGAGAGAAAGAGAGAATGAGAGGGAGAAAGAGAGATGAGGGAATATGGGAATGGACAGTGGGAGAGTAGAGGACAGGGTGATGGAGTGTTCGGGGGCAGATGTGGCTGTCTCACTCTCGAGGGCCGCGTGAAGGTCCTACCACTGGGGACCTCACCTCGATACTAACCACCGACGTCTGGGGTAACGTCGCACCGCTCAAAATGGGAATGGATGTGTGGGAGATTGTCCGGGACGTTTGAGGATTTTCGGAGATGTCAAGAGAGCCCGTCAGCGTGGCACTTTTGAGAGGATTCCCTCGGGGCTGTCCTGCATCATGGAACGATGGCCCCATGACCTTGACACTGACATTGGGATGCGCCCTTCGGCCCTTTAGCTATCTGGAGGGAGGGGTGAAAAATTGGGGGAGGTTTTGGGTGGATTTTGTGGTGTAGAGGGAGACCTCGGGAGTTCTAGATCGGATACACTGGGAAGATGAAATAATGAGGGATTAATTACGAAGTGTCTCGGGGAATTATTTTCATAACTTTATCATTTGCCGGAAAAACAAGAACTTTTGATTTTTTTCAATTAAATACGGAGACTTTTAGCGGATCGAGTGTTTAATGAATTCTAGTTGGCAATAACCATAGTCTGTATCAGGAAAGCATTATAAATGTATTCAATTGATTTGAAAGTGGGAGTACCAATTTTAATAAAATTATTAAGTGAAAATGAACGAAAGTGGAAAACAGTGAGAATTTGGTTTGTCTGGTGACTGGAGCTAAGATGGTTTCTTCATTTATCGAAATGGTATATACTCATGGAATTAAGAAGTTACATTTCTCAGAAAATAGTTTTAGGTCTGATAACATGATCTACTGTTTCGATACGAGGGCGACGAATTTGTCTTGAGCGCGAAATTGGATGTAGGCGAAGCCGTGGGCCGCATATCACACGACTTGAAAATCCTGGTCCTACAGATGTTTGCACTATATTTTTTGTCAATAAAAACGATAACCAAACGAGTTCACGGCAACATTTTACCCTGAACTCCGTGAGCTTACTGACGAAAATTAATTGCTTTTGTTTGTAATAAATTCTGCAATTTTATCAGCTAATGAACTCTCTTCATAAAACCAATTTTGATGATATACAATAAACAATTTCATTTCTGAGTAATCGACTTAAACGAAGACAACACTATACACTTTATTTTTGCTGCCGATTTAGAATTACCATTTGTAAGATGAAATGTTTTATGTTTATAAGAACAGTAATGCACTTTTTAATCAAGTATTTTGATTGCCTGTTCCACTAACAATTGCAACGTGGAAATAGAAAACAATTGTCATACAGATCTGAATATTATAATTTGATTGAATATTCCTAATCTAAATTTAGTAATCATTGATAAAAGATTTCTAAATATAAAACAGCTAGACGATTTCTCCAGCTGCTCTGCGGGAAAGCTTCCAAAAAAAAAAATGACCGATCTTGTTTAGAATGCGAGATTTTTCCCGGAATGTTTAAAAAAAAAAACGTAATACTCTCGAAAGCTTCCCTTAACAATTTTTAAAGTGTTAAAATGATAAACTTGAAATTCTCAATTGATGACTAAAAACCGAGCAAGAGCCCCTCCACGTCAACAACCTCTCAGCCTCTCCATTCTGTGTATTCTCACAATTTTTCCTAATTTCCTCTCACCCTCAAAAAATCCCCCCATATTGACTCCGTTCCCCACCCGTTTGTGTTCCTTATTGCTCTCATTAAAAAAAAAATCTCCACAAACTGGTTTTCTCTAGAGTAAACGAGTCCGACAGAGACAGCACCAGTTGGAAAAAAACGTCGTTGTTTCCTGCGTCACAGGCGCACCTGTGCGAACTTAGAAAGGGATGGAGCAATCGAGTGCCTTCAAAAAGGGAGAAGGATACCAGACGAATTTTGGCTGCATCCAAGTTATCCTTGCCATTATCCCGCAACTTACGAGCACATTGACGACGAACAAGTGAGATGAAAGACTGTCTGGGTGAGTTGATTGAAGGAGGATGCCGTACGGCTAGACGTTGGAAAAAGAAAGGAGAGCTCAACTGACTTTCGCTTTCTGCATGCGACGACGCAGGGGAAACGACGCGCCGATCAATAAACGTCCTGACGCACCGATTACGGTTCCCCCTCTTCCCCCTCCCCACCCTAAACCCTTCCACTGTTTTCTCACCCCTCGTGCTTTTGCGCTATGTGAGGGAGGAATTATCGGGTTGACTGCCGGGGTGGGAGAGGGATGGGTGGTGAAGATTTGAACATTTGTTTGCACTTCACAATAAATCTTCATATGATTTAATTCGGAAGCAGATTGGGCAGGCGTGATAGGCTGTTTATCCAATTCTATCGACAATGTTTTTTTTTGGACTGGATGAGTTGAAAAGCGCGTGGAGATTTTTTTATTTATTTATTTATTGTATTTTTTTTAGAGACTCCAAGGTTGTAATAAAAAGCAGTGAAGAGGAAACGGGGATTGATGATTTTGCAATGAACAGCTGTATTTTTTTTTTGGAAGCGGTTTTTGTCGGAATATGTTTTGATATTTTTTGGGCGGAAATTGGAGGTTCTCTCACCTGATTATTAACTGATTGTGCTAGATGCTTTATACTCTCGGCGTAATTCTTCAGTACAGATTCAGTTGTCATACAGCTGACACGAAACTCGTAGAACATATCCAATTTGTAGACACATTTCTGGCATATGTTTTTTGGCAGTGCGTCCTCTTTAGTTATCTGTGAATCAGGAAACTTTGGGGTTAAATTGTTAATTGTTGTTGATTTTAATTCATTGTATTTGATTATTCATTCTTGAAGTTGATAGATAATGTTGCAATAAATCACAACAATGTGCAACAATAAATATAATACTCTTGGAAAATGTCAGCAGATTGTTGGTTTTCATTATTTAGAGAGATAATTAATTTTGCTTGACTCCTTTTGGTCTTTTTTTTTTTAAATTAGGCTGATTATAATTGTAAAAACTTACCACAGAAGGTAGACAGGAACGTATTTTGAACAGTAATTGCCTCTGTTCGCCTTCTTTATCGAATATTTGCAACTGATGATTAGTCTTCAATGAACACAATCTGCACAATTCGGAGAAATTGAAATCTTCGTTCATTGCCATTGTCCAAGATACTGGAATGAAATAATGATAACGTCCACCCCAACGAGAATAATCACAAAATAGAAAATGCCTGGAGTTGAGAGGTTATGCACCGATACCCCCCAGGTCTGTTTAACACTGCATGTAACACTGGATTTAGGCACAGCACAAAATTATTGATGTCATCCAGACATTTGCCCTTTACATCGACTGGTGTACAATTGTATTTCATGGGTTAATTATTTACACTCATAATGAAAACAATGCGATACTCGTGGGGAGGCAAAAAAAACGCTACAGTTTTGAACCGGAAGAGTTGAGCGTCGCCATTTTTAGAGTATTTCTTGGGGCCTACCCCCATTTACCCAACGCAACGAATTTGTTTTGTTTGTGATATGTGTGTGAGAGTGGAGGGGCGAATTTTCATGGTCGCGGAGGGGTCCTAGCGGTGGAAGGATCAACCGAGTTCAAACCTTCCCGGTAAGTAAAATAAAACCCTACTTTATCAGCCACTGTTCGTTATCGTTGTTATTGAAAAGTCCCACACAAAATTTCAAATCGACCCTCGTGGAAATGCAATTGACAGATTCGAATAAATAAGGATGCATAATTTCCCGAAATATTGGAAATTGAGAAATACTTATCATTTTAACCTAAAATTACAAAGCGAAATTTCTTGGTAATTGGATAGAATAGGTCCTCTACAATGAACTACTGAGTTTCTGTAGGGAACCTATACTATCCTATTAACAATTTTTTCATCACGTTGTGACGGAAAAGCAACTTTTCAGTCACTCTCCGCCTCGCGTCGAGTGACTGAAAAGCGCTCTTCCGGCACATCGAGATGAAATAGTATATTTCGTAACAAGTGAAAAATAATGGTTTTTGGCGAGTGGGAGGTCGATATCGCGAGCCGAAGGCGAGTGATATAATCCCACGAGTCAAAAACCACTTTTTTCACGTGTTACGAACAATATTTTTCATCTCAATGTGCCAGAAAAGCACTTTTCAGGCACTCGACGTGAAGCAGACAGTGACTGAAAAGTTACTTTTCCGACACAGCGTGATGAAAAATATTGTTCGTAACACGTGAAATAGTATATTTCTCACCTAGGGAGGTAAAATAAAGGAGGCTTGCTCACGTGCAGAATTACCGCCCGAGCCGAAGGCGAGGGTGGTAAGCACGTG